>DWIY01000782.1:0-11692 GCA_018248615.1 Erynnis brizo brizo
ATCCGTTCGCGAGCTACGGTGCCACAGACAGACTGACAGACAGACACCTCAAACTTATAACACCCCTTCTTTTGCGTGGGGGGTTCATAACATACTGCTTAAAGATAAACAGTATTCTGTAACGTTACGATCAAATTACCTAACCAAAAGCAACCAAATATCTAACACAAACCTCTCGGAACCAGGTCTTCCCTCGTTTAAACATCATAAACACTTTATTCAACTCCAATCCATCATTAACTACATGTCACTAACTCTGTACACTGTTCACTAAATTATAAATAAATTAACATCGAAAGGGGAAAATGCTGCGTTTAATTGTATAGAACTCATTGCTATGACACACTGTGGCGGAATAAAGCGGCGATGATATTGTTGTAGTGATGGGAATAAGAATATCGATAGTTCACTTCATTCCAGTCTCCTATTGTGTAGAGAAAACAAAAAACTAATAAAGTGAATAAAATAATATACGTGTCGCGTCCGACTTCATTATTTATATCGTTATAAAAAAAGTGTAGATTGGACCTTATTCCACAGTTTTAACAAGGGCAAATAAAATATTCAGAACTCAAGTTAAAATGTCCACGAAAATACGTACCGAATTTAGAAAATTATTTGGCCAATATTTTGAAGTTTAGTCTCTACCTGTATTTAATTCTAAATACATGAATTTCAATTACCAAGGTTGTCAATATCTGACTATTGAACTTAATTTTTCTAGAATATAATACCGGCAAGCGAGCATTCCTTCTGATGTTAAGTGTTGAAAAGACGTGTCACTCCAGCCCAAGGAAAACCACGTTCAATCTCAAATGGGTACAATCTTATTATACACGGTTACGTTGTCGCTCATGAAAACTGATATGGTCGCCTCAAAAAAAGAAATTTCGACAGCCACACCTCACCGACACACGAGACATCGACAAAACAAAACATGATATATCGACAATTAAACCCCGTCAACCCTACTCGTTATCGCCGGCCGACGATTCGACGCGAGGAAACCCTTATCTTACACTTTATTACGCGCACACTGATTGCCAACTCATTGAGCCAGTTACACAGATACTTTCACATAGTATACTCCATATTATATACCCGTCTAAATGTAAACTCTCCGGGAATCGCAAGCGTTCCAAAAACTTGTTAGGCGCAACACATCCCATGAACACACACCCGTTGATCGCAAGCGTTCGAAAAACTTGCTAGGCGCGAACAATAAGTATCTGAATAGGGAATACCTTCCTTAGATAAAACGGCAATTATAAAGTATTTGTTCCGTATCCAAATTTATCCAAGGTAGATACCTAACTCCAACTACTCATTCACGCACGCCTCAAACTCATTCTATCACTCTCATTAAGTTATGATGATTGAATGACCTACTCGTAACATGCGCTTACTTCCCGCTGTCTTCTTCAAGTCACCGAGAGCTACGTCGGTCACCTTCATTCTTCTACGGGTTTCATTGTTTCTAACTCTGTCACGTAAAGAAATAGCATAGTTTTCTCCATAACGTGGTGGAGTATGCTCCAGGCCATTTGCCTTTGCCAGGCTCAGAAGTAAGATATGGAAAAGGTTGAAGCCAATAAGCTATATGTAGTTTTAAGTGTAAACTCATTCCTTTTTTACTTTAAAGTTGTTTATTCAAAACACGGTTGCTTTTTTTACTTTAAAGTTATTAAAACTAGCTATCATTGAGCGGGTAACGTTCGAGTAGCTTAGACGCGTCTCATTGCATCGTTTGTCCGTGCATTTATCAGCAGTTCGTGGAATTGTTTACGTCGACGGCCGGTCCGCAGTGACCGGACCGGTAACTCGAGCATCAACTTTATGACAATATGAATACGGATCAAATTTCAAATGAGGCTGCAGGTGATGGCAATGCAAGTATTGTCGAATGTATTGAAGAAGAGATGAACCAATTTGGCGATGACAGAAGTATTATTAGTGAAACAAGCAGACGTAGCAAAAGGGGAAGAGAAGATGATCAAGAAGATTGGACTTATGTGAGAAGTAGAAAGGATAGAATGAGAGAAGTTCGAGGGGTGATTGAAATAAATGTTACATCTAAGGAAAAGTTTCCAAAACAATTTGCTCTTGCCAAGCTGTTTAAGAGTCAGAACATCACGAATATAACACGCGTAAAATATATTAACCCCTACAAAATAACAGTTGAAGTCAATGGGGAACAGAGTGCAGAATTTCTCATTCAATGTGAACATTTATTAGAATTAGGATGGAGGTTTCAGCGCCCATTGGAAGTAGGTTTATCCTACGGAGTCATTAAAAATATTGAACTAGATTTATCCGAAGAAGAACTTTTAAAATCTATTACTAGTTCTCTGGAAGTTGTCAACGTCAAAAGACTGAAGAGACGCACAGAAGGAGGAGTTGGCTGGATAGAAAGTGAATCGGTAAGAGTTGCATTTGGGGGCCCATCGTTACCTACCTATATACACATCTACGACATGCAAGTGAAAGTGGAGCCATATATCTTTCCGGTCACGCAATGTTCAAGATGTTGGAGATTTGGGCACACAATTCGAATGTGTCCTTCTAAAAGAATATATTGCCCAAAATGCGGTGGAAAACATGAAAACTGCAATACTACTACATACAAATGCATCAATTGCACAAATAATCATATGTCTTTGAATCGAAAATGCCCAATATATATGAAAGAAAAGAAGATTCGTGAAATAATGGCTGAATTTAATGTCTCCTACCGAAAAGCTGTTACGATGTATGTTCCACCACAAATACCTTCACAGGAAAGAGCTTGCTCGCCTGTGAGAGCTGAGCCAATGGCACATAGAAATTCTACACCTGTTCGTACACCCATGCAGCAATTTACTTCTACTGCCGAGCACCAAGGGCCTACTTATGCGCAAGCTATGTCTTCAAATAAAACGGACACTACAACAAAAAAGTCGGAGGAATCTACAGAATGGAAAACACAGACGAAAAAGAAGAAAAAAAAGAAGAAACAACAACATAATTTAGAAGAAGAGACTTTGCGGGAGGAGGTGTTCTCGACAGATTCGGAAGGAAGTGTTAGTGATGTTTCGAACAATAACAAACAAAATCGCAGAAGCCGTCGATCACGTAATGTTAACTTTTTTAACTTGGTACGAAATATTATTAATAGCTTTAATCAAAAAGATCAATCTTTGAAGAGTAGAATTGAAAAAATTGTTCACGAAGTTATTGAATGGGTAGTAATGTGGATATTTCAAAATATCCCGAACGTGCCTTTTTTTCAATGTCCTTTTGATTAATTATGGGTAAAGTTGATATTAATATTTTGCAGTGGAACGCACAAAGCGTTAGAGGCAAATTATTACAATTTGAACAAATTTTATGCCAACTAAAGATACACTTTGTTGCCTTAAGTGAAACGTGGTTAAATCCGGAGATTGTAATGAACCTTAAAGATTATAATGTATTCCGCTCAGATAGAGCAGACTCTTATGGGGGAGTTGCCATATTAGCCCACAAGTCTTTTAGAACAGAATTACTACCAATCCAGTTGCAAAATTCAGCTTTAGAGTTAGTATGTGTAAAAGTATTAAATTGTGAACATATTGAACACTTGATTTCAGTGTACTGTCCACCCAGTGCAAACACGTCTTACATGGACTTGGAATCTCTTTTCTCGTTGTTTAATAGAAAGACAATGATAATGGGCGATTTTAACGCGCATCACCCCAATTGGTCGAATAGAACTGATAACCGAGGAACTCAAATTTTTGATACTCTAGTAGAGCATAGTTTTGTTACTTTAAACGACGGAAAAACTACTCGTCTGAAATTAGTAAACAATGTGCCACAAAAATCTACTCCTGACATTTCAATAGTTTCGTCAGATATTGCTGTAAAATTTAATTGGAGCGTCATAAACGAGTGTTTAGGTAGCGATCACCTTTTTATAAAAATTTCAACATCAATTGATTATTCACCAATATTCAAGAAAAAAAGAAATTTCAAAAAGGCTGATTGGGGAAAGTATCGTCAGATAGTAGAAACTGAATGTTCCAGTCTGCGTTTGCCTATTGACCCTCAAGAAGCGTATAATGTATTTATAAACATAATCCATAAAGCAGCCGATGCCAGCATTCCGTATGTTAAGTTTTGTCTTAATCCTAATGCGAAGTTTACACCAAAATCCTATTGGAATATAAATTTATCTAGATCAATTGCTCAAAGACGGTTAGCACTCTCAAATTTCAGGAAAAATCCAACTCCGGATAATTTAGACAAATTAAATATTAAAACAAGTGAATCGCAAAGGCTTTTGAGAGAAGCAAAAAGTAAGGACTGGTGGAAATTTTGCTCATCATTGAATGAAGTTTCCTCGGCTACGGAAGTATGGCAACGTATGAGATGGCTAAAAGGACAAAAATCGACTAAGTATAAAGTTGAAAAATCATTAGCAGAAACATTATTATGTAACCTTACACCAGATTATGTATGTCAAGATCAACCTATATTTATCTCTCAAAATTCAAAATTAGAAGTTCAAATCTCAATAGAAGAATTAAAAAAATGTTTTAAGCCTAAAGATACAGCTCCCGGGATTGACGATGTTTCATATTCTATGATTTGTAATTTACCTGATGTTGGCATAAAAATATTGTTACACCTATATAATCAATCTTTAACGCATAACTTTGTACCTTATCAATGGCGACATATTCATATAATACCAATTCCTAAACCTGGGCGAGAATGTAACACAGTTTCTTCATTGAGACCTATATCACTTATGTCATGTATATGTAAAATATTTCATTCCATTATGAATAACAGAATAGAATGGTACCTCGAAAAACGCAATTTATTTTGTGAAGAGACTTATGGTTTTAGGAAATATCGGTCTTGTTTAAATAATTTTAGTAATTTAGTTTGTAATATTCAAATTGGATTTTCCAAAAACGATGCCACCGTAGCCTGCTTTTTAGATCTGGAAAATGCATATAATAATGTAGATGTCTCGGGGCTTCTACACAATTTAGATAGATTGGGAATAGGTTCTATGTTGTGTTACTACTTATGGAATTTTCTACGTCAGAGGTTTCTTGTAATTGAAGGACAGGATTATAAGCTCACACGAAGTACAGGACAGGGACTGCCACAAGGTGACCCTTTATCTCCCTTACTATTTAATGCAGCAACAATAGAAATATGTAAAAATATCACTTCACTTGCAAATATCAGTATGTCGCAATATGCAGACGACTTTGTAATATTTAGTTCCTCAAGCAAACTCCCAGAAGTTCAGAATAGACTCCAAAATGCTTTAAATATCTTATTTGAAATGTTTTCTAAAATTAATTTGGATATATCACCTTTAAAAAGCAAAGTTTGTATATTTACCAAGGGATACAGAAGACATAATGATGTAAATCTTAAAATCAATGACATCTCCTTAGAAGTAGTAAATGATGTAAAGTATTTGGGAATGTGGCTGGATCGGTCTCTAAGATGGAATAAACACATTAAAGAATTAGGTAATAAAGTTTCAAAATTTGTTAACATTTTTAAGATCCTTTCAGGTTCTGGTTGGGGAGTTCACCCAAAACATTTACGACGTCTCTATATTGCTAGTGTAAGAAGTAGATTAGACTATGGGTCCTTTTTATATGATAATTGCTGTAAAACAAATTTAAGTAAATTAGACAAAATTCAAAATCAAATTATGAGAATCATTGGTGGATTTATTAGGAGTACACCAATCCATGTAATGGAAAGCGAACTTTATCTATATCCCTTATATTTGAGGCGATTTTATTTGGCTGGTAAATTTTGGTTCAAAAACAAGTCACTATTAAATAATTCTACGATCCCATTAGTATCTTATTTGGCTCAACTTACTTCGACTCGTTATTGGAACAATAAAAAAAACCATTACTAACATTAATTCACAATTCCTATAATTGTGTTCCTGTGTTCTCTACCTCTGCTATAGGTATGTTTAGTTTAGACGAATGGGTAATAAATATTAACATAAAAAAATTATTAGGGCTTCACATTGAAGGAATGATCAACTGTAAACGCAACTATCATTCAATTACTCTTAAAAACAAATGCATAAATTTTCTAAATCAAAACTATGATACTTTTTATAAAATATTTACAGATGGGTCTAAAGACAACGACCGTATCGGTGCAGCAATTTTAGATTCAAATGCAAATATTTCTCTAAAATTTAAAATTATAGCTGACGTTTCTATTATGGAAGCTGAATTATTGGCCATATTTGAAGCTCTGTCATATATAGAGTCCACTGATTTAAAAAAAGTCGTGATTTTGACTGACTCTAAGAGTTCGCTTCAACACCTGGTTCGGTGCACCTCGGCTTTCCGAGGGCTTCCTGTAGCCTATGCGATTATAAAGCTTCTTTTGAAGTTACAGTCAGATTCAAGAATAGTAATGTTACAGTGGATACCATCTCATATTGGCATAGAGGAAAATGAAAATGTAGACTTATTAGCCAAACAAGCTATGACTGATGGGGTCGAATTAAAAATTACGCCTTCGTTTCAAAGTTATATTCCACAATTAAAACGACACTGTTACAAAAATTGGAAGGAATATTTTGATGAAAGGTCTAGGGAAAAAGGTATTTGGTACCGTACGATCCAGTCACATCCATTAAAATACTCTTGGATAGATAATAAATTATTAAATAGAAGCGATACCGTCACAGCCTTGCGACTTAGATCAGGACACATTCCATGCAACAAATTTGCGTATATGATGCGTAAAAGCACAACTCCGAATTGTCAAACTTGTAACGTAGTAGATGATCTTTACCATATATTGATGGAATGTGCCCGGAATTATAATCAACGACAAAATTTGGCTCTTAAGTTAAATCAGATCGGACACTGCAATAGCATGCTTGCAGATCCGCTGTCTGATGATGCAAAAAAACTTTTCAATCTCGTAAGACGGTAATTACCATTTATTTTTTGTTATTTGATTATGTGATTATGTAATGTAAAAATGTATTTTACCAGGGCAGCATAATCGCATCAGCGATAAAGCCCTTTACTCTTGAATAAAAAAAAAAATTTGAATATAACGGTTCTATTCAATGACTTTTTTTGAATTTTGTTGTTTTAGTTGGTCGGTCAGTTGTGTCGGTTTGCGACAACTAATCAAAACAAGGCCTAAGGCAATAACACTTAATCGATTTAGAGTAGTCAGGCATATAGAGCATCTGGAGTGAGTAACGTATAAGATGTTAATAATTATAAAGTCGACACAGACGCAGCGTAGGACGCCCTATGACACGCTGAAGTGGCGACCTTAAGCTGGAAGTGGCTAGATGACATCAGCGAAGGGCCGAGTGTTGCTTGTGGCATTCCTCAATAAAATAATACTAAATTAAGAAGAAAGAAGTTTGGTGTTTTAATATCTATAGACAAAATTAAATCAATTCTTCACTGCAAAGCAAAAAATGCTGCTTTACACATACAAAGCTAAGGGATTACATAGAGATCTCTGGACAGAACGAGCAACTTAAGTCAGAAGTGCGTTTTCGGCTTTGGAGGAGAGCTCTTTTCTTCCTTTCGAAGAAACCAATGTCACAGACATGCGAAAATACATCAGCCGGGAGACCATTCGTTTCATCCACTCCATTCCAAACATTCAGCTCCGCCAGAGCCTTTTATCATTAGATAGCGACGCCGGTAACAGCCAAGAAAGCTGCAATCCCCAGAACAGGGGAAACAATGCAATCAATTGCAATCACGCAAGCAGGGACTCCACTGCGACTCCTATAGCAAAGTGAAAATGAAATTGAAATTAGAATCGGCGAAGACATGGCTCAGATTCTTTAAGAGATACTGTGTATAAAAGCGCCCAGTAATCCAAAGCGAAGCTCACTGGACCGGACATTGTAATTTAACGGTCACAAATCGTACCGAGCTACCAGTATCGGTGGCGTCTGACATAATATAGCAGGTTGTATTTATTGGAGCGTAGCCTCTCGCTAAGATATCCATTATCCAGCCGAGTTCGGTATCTAGGATCACTCGGGAACTCAATGTACAAGTGATAGTCATACTATAGGATACGTGAACAGAAAATGAATTCTGCAAAAAATTCCGGTTGCAGTTTTCATAGAACTTTAAAATCCTGATGTTTTTTATGCTGGCGTTCAAACAACATGATAATATGCCATCATTGATTTTTACCCCATTGGCTATATTTCGGCGCGACAGGAATCTTGACAAATAAACTGGACGAGTTCTGTTAAATTTGTCAATCGAAAAAAAACCTAATATCATGTTAAAGTAGTGGCAAAAAGAAATAACAAAAGACCCTATCTTGATTTAAAATGGTCAATACAGCCGTGGAAAATCGTACCCAACTACCCATTGAAGGGGAAATATAGGTACTACCTGAATAAAATTTGTACGGAATTATCGAAGGTAACGCTACTCGTTTGTCGAAGGATGGCCGCTTCGAATTTCAACGAATTGCCGAGTCCGGTCAGACACAAACTCATAATAGAGGTGTCGCCCACAATCCAGTGAGCAGTGAGTTTCCTTTTGTAAGTAAATAAGGTCGTTACGATCAATGACTCCTCACTGAAACTGAATACACGTGTGTTTGGTAAAGTACCTATCTACTAGATAGGTACATGTTTATAGTAAATATTACTTTAGACAAACTAATTTCTTGTTTTCAACAATCAGCATTACTCCATATTGCGAGCGGCTTTGGTTGAGAGCCCTTTCATTCCTGTGGGGACGAAATCTACCCGTCTCTTTACGTCATGAGCAGAGGGACTTCAAGTTCAAGTGTTGCAAAGACACAAACTTTTAGAAACTTCCGCGAATTCCTTCTAGGTAAGGTGTTCCATACCCAAAGGGTGCCGAAGGAAATCTTTACGGCTATGCTCTCCACGCATTTTTAGCGTTTCAGTTTTAATAGCACTGCAAGAGATTAGTCCACGAATATCTGAGAAAATAACGATGGGGTCGTCATCCCTCTTTGTTATTTGTTTACATTCATTTCAAATTAGTGAAGTTAAAATTTCATTAATGTCTGTTCAGTTATTTTAAGTCCATATGGCTCAAACGTGTGAACTCAAAAAAAGTAAGAGAAGCAAGTAAAATACTATACATTAACATTTTAAAATAATTAATTTTTTGTCAGAATCAGGTAAAAGATATCAGATTCCTGGCTACTCCTGTGTCTGGTAAGGTCGTCTGTCGAGATGCGATGCGATTAACGCGATTGACCTCCGCCTCCGCGACACGGGCAAGCCGGCTGAGTTCTCCGCTTCAATAACACCCTATAAATATCTCGGGATTTAATCCCAGTATCATTTGTCATCGATAAGTCTGGTCACAAGGCCTGAAGACGAGCGAACGAAAAAGGTACAGGTTGTCCAACGACCAGATAGAAGAGCCAGGAGGCCGTTAGATCCAGAAGGTTCAGGGCTGGTCAAATCGTTTGCAGGACTGACAACCGACGGGGAAGAAAGGTCCTCGAATGGCGACCACGTCTAGGCAAATGGAGCACAGGCCGCCCTCCGACCAGGTGGACTGACGACCTGAAGTAGACAGCGGTAAACTATTGGATTCAAAGGGCCTAGAACCGGGAAAAATGGCGTCGATTATGAGAGGCTCATGTCCAGAAGTGGACTACAAAGGGCTGAAAGGATGGAAGACATTTTAGTGGGAAAAACTATGAGTCATTTGTTTAATGAAAAATCAACATTTAATAAGAGAATTCGTTACAAATGAAACTGTAAACATGAACACAAAGAAAATATTCGCAAGTAGACGATAAAAGAAAACCTCAGAGTTGCTCTAAATTTGCTATAATTCAAAGGCTTTATAAAAGAGCCGTTTTTTCGCAGAGTCTGCATTTGTTATACCTTTTTGCCTTCTAATATCTCGACGAAATGAGCTTAAATATTGTAAGGCGTTTGTATTCACATGGTTATTATTATTTTTAATGTACCTTGTAATTTTACGTAAAAAATATACTGAATAATTTTATACTGTTATGTATGTACTCTATATACTGTATTTATTTAAATCTGAAAATCTATTCACATCTAATCTATTTGCAAACGATCCTTTTTGGATTTTTGTCTATTAGTCTCCCAATCAAGTTTAATCCTTAAATAAAGAATGTCTTTCGAAATTTAAAGGGGTTTCTTTTCCCCGGGAAATACTTAAATTATAATCATTGTTGGTTTCTATGTCTTTAGCAGTGGCATGTTTCATAATTTTTTTCTCTGAACAAACCGATCAGGTAAAAATCATATTACATAAGACAGTGATTTTCAATCAATAGAGTTCAGAATGCCATGCTTAGGGTACAGATAATTGAAAAATGTGGTTCCAAAAATATATTTTATGTCATTTTAAAAATCAATAAAATTACAGCTCCCATAGTTTCCATTGCTTTTCATAAATAAAAAAACACCAGCAAAGGTGAAGTCTATGTCTCAAAACATTCACTCACCCCTTCTCTCGTATAGCGTGCAATTGCTTCGGAGACAGCGGATGTGGCTCCATGCCCGCATCGAGGGCAGCGGCATCGAGCTCGTCGCATGGCGGCGCTATGATGATATCTGACGGACGGTTGCCTTGACCGGTGAAGCGGGATTGGGGGAGCACTGGTGAAGGAATTAACAATTAAAAATATTGGTAACTGCTTTGTTTTATAAAAGGAGTCCGAACAAACAGGCAGATGGACCATCTGATGGTAAGTGGTCACTGTCGCCTATAAACACAAGCAACACCAGTCACCAGGGTGTTGCCGCCTTACCATTATTGTTACCCAGGTCAAACCTCAAAACAGAAAATATAAAGTAAAAATTCTATGTTTGCCTCAAATAATGTAAATCTAGCAATCACATCTCCCTGTTCAAAACATAATACATGAAGTACATTTGCTTCACGGTGGGGTAAGAGGGTAACAATGAGGTAGTGTTTGAGGAGGACATATATAAACATGGATCTCTCAATTAACACCAAATTCACTGGATTTTCTCTACTGCACATTCATGCATTACAAAAGTGAAACTAATGTTAGTTGTGCCAATTAAATTTCTCACTGTTTTAATTCAGTATTGTTGTACTTTTTAGAGCTGTTGCTACATGTAAGAGAAAGCATAATTACTTGGTTTTGTATTAAATTATTAAATAATGTGTTAAAATAAAAATAATACAAAGGTAAGTTTCACCATGAATAACATACTCTTTACATGTCATGTATGTGCTACTTTGTGTGCTGCATTTACTGTAGGGAACTATGTTTCTTACCAAGATCAATAGCACTTAATACTACATTGACGTTTTTATTGGACACTTTCTTTAATTTAAATTTTAGAGAGCATAAACCATATCTTTACGATGTTTCCATTGCACCTTGTAAACTAAAATGCAAGATTTTAATGGCTGGTTTAGACAGGGTCAGTGCACAGGTCACAGGCGCCGACACTGGCGCCGATACTTACTTGATTTGTTTACATGGAGTCAGTAGTTGTGGTAAGCTTTTCACGGTGACCACATGTTTATGAAGTCAGTGAGGAAGAAAAATGAATTCACAAAAACAAAAATGGATTGACGATAGAAATGAAATTGGTTGCTCTGCTTTGCTGTTGAAGCAATTAAGATTTGAAGACCCTGCCAAATAAAAACTAGCTCTGAGG
>DWIY01000783.1:0-11690 GCA_018248615.1 Erynnis brizo brizo
GATTAGGAAAATCGGTTGAGAAACGAAAGAGAAAATTGTTCTGAACCGATTCGCCTTAGCCTATTTATATATATGATATAATTAAGGCTCTTGACTGCAGTGGGTCACTAATAGGTTACAGACGGACAACAATCATCCATGTTCCTTTAAAATATGATTTTAGTTGAATTTGTTGTTAGGTGTGTGGTCGTGGGTGGTACTGGACGGTGACGTGGAACCAGGGTGGGTGGAAGCGTTGAACTCGGTGCTAGATGACAACCGGCTGCTAACTCTCCCCGCTGGCGGCCGCGTGCGTCTCCCACCGCCCGGAACCGCCAACTTCATCTTCGAGACCGACTGCTTACGTCACGCTTCCCCCGCTACCATATCGCGCATGGCCATTATTTTGCTTGAGTAAGTTTTTATTTATAATCGTTTTTATCGTCTTTTTATATTAATAAATATATATTTAGCTTAGTAGTAGAGTTTTCTGAATCGTGGGTGCAAAGGACACACACCCAGATCAAACACAGAAACTGATCATCCAAATTTTTGCTCCTTGGGGAATTGAACAAATGGAACATGTACTATGCAATTTTTTTCCTTCAGCGAGGAGAACAGCTGCGCTCTAGAAATCATGCAAAGTTGGATGCAAAAAGCAGAATTTGATCATGAAACAGCGAGGTTGGCTCTCCCTCTACTGAAGCAAGTAATCGAGAAATGCTTAATTTGGTTTAGTTCTCATAGATCCGATGTGACAGTGAAATACTACGATGTTTCGATGGTAAGTGGCTTATAAAAAATTAATCAGACGTTGTCCTGTCTCTCAACAAACTTCGAAGAACAAATCTTCTTAATCTTTCCTCTTATTCTTTTCTATATATTACAGGTGAAACAAATTATAACACAATTTGAATATGTGGCACAAGATGGTACTAAAATGAAGTATACTACGCCCGAAGAAATAGTATTTCGAGCTGTTCAACGTAGTGTTATGGACATATTAAAAGAAAGTGCTATTGATAGCTTCTATGATGAGGTATGTTTATTTTAGGGGAGGTTAGGTTCAGTTTTATAAATCAAAAGTTGACAGTAGGCTTTCATTTAAATATTCTATAGTATCTTCATACATTGTTGGAATATTTTCTTTTCCAATGCAAATATTTTGATATTTCCTACTAATAGTTAGTGAAGACACGAAATTCTTGTTCATCAAGTGCACGAGTTCTACTTACAACATAAGGTAGGAACCGAATCTCAGTATTTAAATAACATAATAATATGCTAAAACTAACTTCACATTCCTAAATTTATATGGCATTTGCATTGCATTTAATTCTACTAACTGAGTACGGTCTTAATTGTGACAATATTTTCAACTTTATAAGATGCCTTGTTTAAACGGTTGACAGATGCGAGTAGTGTGCGGCCCGGTGTCCGTGGTGTTGTCAGCCGAGGCGGAGTTGGAGAGCTCGGAGGCGGCGGGCCCGTGGGCGGCGGACGAGCTGCTGCTGTCGCCGCGCGTAATATTGCGACTCCCCACTTTGCGCGCTACCCTCGCCGATACCAGCGCGCACTTGCTGCTTGTTGGACCCGAAGCTTGCGCTAAGAAGTAATAATGCCCCGTTTTACCAGTTGTTCATGAAAGTTGCTTACCATTATGTTGTACTGCCTCATTAAAAAACTTCTTGATAAGCTTCTCAATTCCTAGCAATACTTCTTTGCAGGTGCTGATTATCAACTGTTTAGAAGTTATACCTTTTGTAGGTAGTTTTATTGTTATAAAGACAAAGATATTTATTCCTTATTTTTTTATTTTCAGTACAATTTTGGACTATATTTTAAAAGATTCGAATTCAACGGTGATAACAATAGACTGCACTCCTATATTAGAACCGTCAGATATTATTGAAGAGCTCAAACGAGTGAGTAATAAGTGTGTTTTACAAAAAAATATGTTCAACTTCAAAACATAAACTAGGTTTTGAAGTGACTCATCTTCCAAGCCATATATCTCAAAATCCTTTCTATACTTATTAACTCTTAGATTTTAATAAATAACTTTTAAGTAATAAGTACAACGTCATTGATTATATGAATTCTTAGAACGATACCAACGTTATCTTTATGAAGAGAATTAATGTAAAAATACTGTATTACAGCATAACGTGCTAGGATCGGGCGGGGCGAGCAGTGGCGGGCGCGTCACGCTCGTGGTGCGCGGGCTGCATCGCGCCAAGGTGGACGCCTGGGGCTCGTGCCCGGTGCACTCTTTTCTTTTACAGGTAGGATAAACAGAGGACAGACAATATTTTTTTTGCCTGGAGTTGCGAAATAGTTACACCTTGGTTTTTGCGTGCTGACATGTGGTGAAAAACCCAAAAGCTAAATTCTTTTGACTGACAACAGTGCAAATGATCACTGTCGTGTCTTTGAGTCAATGAGCTTACAAAAATCTAACTTCCTTATAGAGTTATTGGTGTGGCCATGTAAAAAATTAATGTAGCATCTCCATTAAAGACTAATTTATTTTTCTGATATAAAACACGTTGTGGTGTGTGTGTGCGTCAGATGATTCGCGAGGGCGGCGCATGGTGCGATGCGGGCAGCGAGGGCGAGGGCGGCGCGCAGTGGCGTCGCGGCGCCGCCCCGCGCCTCTGCGGCACCGCGGCCCGCGCCCGTCTGCACCCGCGCCTCGCCGCCGCGCTCGCGCCGCTCTCCCTGCCGTGAGTACCTGCCCCGCCCCGCCCCGCCTCGCCCCAGTCTGATATACTCGAGTTAAAGTTAAAGTGGGCTCAACTTTTGCCGACATTTGCCATGCCATGACGTCATCGACTACATTTCAAAGCGTATCCTATTATATGGCAGTTAACTCACTTGGCGACGGTTTGCCAATTTAGAAATTTAAGTAACTTGTTTGGATATGTAACCGATAAAGTTGCAAAGGCGTCTTGGTAAGACATGGCTCTTCAGTAATTTTTATTATTCGGATTCCGAATACACTCTTAGCACCTGCAACTCCATAATATATATTATACTTATACTGTACCTTAATTAAAACAATTAGATATCAATATAATTAAATATTTCAGAGAACCGGATTTCAGTGAATTATTAGAACTGTCTAAAAATTTTCTGAAGGACAATATTCCGAAAAATATACAAGACATAGATATAACCACATTGGCGCAGTCAATCGTATCCATGTATAAGGAGGTAAAGAACTTTATAATAATTTATGTATTTTCTATTTTCTACTACTCGTTCACGGATAGTCTACTTATGTGTTTATATTAATTTTATTTACAAAAGGTGGTAGAATTATTCGAATCGAGAGTACATTACAAATGGAACCCCTCCCATCTGAAACAATGGTGTGAAAACGTAAAATGGTATAACGCTACAACTGTACCAGATTTAATGGCAGTAAGTTACCCTTCCTGCAATTATATTTAGTAGTTATATTATTATTATTAAATAAACGTTTACTCTATCACTATTATTTCTAATTTATTACTGTAATACATTTTATTTTTATGATTCAGGCATTGAAAGCAGAAGCAAATAGGATATTTAGAGATAGACTAGTAGAAGATGAGGAACGAAATCAATTCAACATAACATCTAAAAAGTGTTTGAAAAGTTCCGACACTGAATTGTTCTTTAATATACAACCTCGTAATGATGGTATCTTCTTAGACACAGTTGACTACAACGAGTGGCAACTGAACACTCAAAAATTAATAAACCAATGCTGTAAGTATTTCGATACAAATTTGTTTAAAAAATAAATACATATAATATATTTGATTGCATATAAATTGATGACTAATTTGTTTTAGTATCTGAAAATGAAAATGCATTTGGTGACAGCGAAGCGGAAACATGCGAAGAGTTAGCTGTGTTGTACACAGCAGCCTGTCGTGCCGTAAGTACTACGATTTTTTTTTTATTTGTCTATATGTACGCTATCTTTCAATTTCGGAAGCGTTTTCATAAATTAAACTATTATTTTTAAATTAATAAGTACATCAAACTAACTAAATATAACCATTATCTATTAACTAAATTTTAAGTTATGAATAGATACATTCCCAGTGGTATTGTCCTGGTGCAGGACCTTTTGCAATGTCCTCAATTGGAATCAATAAAATGTTTACATTTAGAATCCAAATATGTTCCAGTGGTGCGGCGGGCTGGTGGTGTGCGTGGGCAGCGCGGGCGGCGGGCGCGCGGCCGCAGCACGGCTAGCCGCCGCGGCACTCTCTGCTACTCTCTACACCGTTGAAACCCCCATCCACTTCCACACGCATGCACGAAACGTACGTCCTGTAATCTGATAATCACTTTGTGACATCTATATTTTACCTATAAACAGCTGAAATATTACAGCTACAAATCATGTCAACTTCGTGACGTTAGGCGGGCTGCGATTAACTATCTGAGACGGGATCGAAGCAATGTTTGGAATTGTTTTAAGCGAATATATTTATAATTTAAGCTGCTACTTATGTGGTCTAGGAAAGCAGCTTCTCATTGGTCCCTCTGCACTGTCACCATTCGAACCGAAACACAAACATTTATATTTTGTTTGAGAATAGCAGAGACTATCTATCAAAACATGTTATGTGGATTGCGATTTGTAAACCTTTACGAATGTTTGTTAGTATGCCTAAAAGCTTTGTTTAAAATTGCAAAATTTGCGTGTCAGTCACTAGCTGGATTAAACATCAGATTTTTTTTTATATCAGGCATTATTATCAGCCAGCGAGGGTACAAGAAGTTTGCTAATGTTGACTGAGTCTGCAATAAGCGAGTACGTGCTCGGCTGTGTGGAAGCTCTGCGCGCCGCCCGCCATCTGCACGCGCTGCCCGCCAGTCTCCGTCCGCCCGCACAACAATCGAAGAAAAGTGGACACGAAATGATGGGTTAGCAAAGAAATAACAAAATTATATTATATTAATAATAAAAGAATAGAATTACAGTTCTCAGAGACATTAGAGACGTCATGGGGACGCCATGGCGATGTTGTTGGCTACGTATCCAAATAAATTGTACTGAAATTATCAAATTGTCGACGTTGCCATGGCGTCCCGGTGATGTATGGCTTTTAATGGGTTTTCTAATAATAATACATCAACATGTTATTATAATTATAGATTTACAAATCTGCGAATATCTTGGTCCGAAATAGTAGAAGTATTTGTGACCTATGGTACCAGTTCCGAGATGCTTATTTGAAAACCTTTTACAAACAAATTAGGCACATATCAAACACATCTAAGGAACACTATCCGATATTTACAATATGTAATTATAAAGAACAAAAAAGCAGAAATAAAAAGTCATGAAGATGTTTTACTTTTCAGATATAAAACAAAATTTGGCTTTCCTTATTTGCTTAGACAAACAACAAGAAAACTTGGGTGAATTGATGGAAAAGTATCCAATGCTATATTCTGAAAGTCATCTAGTGTGGCGGGAGGGATACTCGGAGACCACCCTTAGGCAGTTGCCTTCGCTTATAATACAGAGGTACCCCTCGACACATCTACGCACAAAACGTGTTTGTATTTGCACCTGATTCACCTGCACTTTGTAGAAAAAGGTAGTGTATGTATTGTTTGTTCATTTATCTATTTATGTAATTACATAATTTTCACGCTTGTGCCGTTTGACTTTTATAAGTTAGTTATCGAATTGATATCTTTCTCATTGATATCAATTTTTCAAGATATAAGTTTCTATTTCGCTGCCGCAA
Source organism: Erynnis brizo brizo (assembly GCA_018248615.1). Lineage (NCBI taxonomy): Eukaryota > Metazoa > Arthropoda > Insecta > Lepidoptera > Hesperiidae > Erynnis > Erynnis brizo. The sequence continues at coordinate 5,742 of DWIY01000783.1, forward strand.
TATTGAAATCCTGGTAATCAACGATTTATTGTTCTTAGGTTGAAGAAGGAAAACATATCGGATGAAGTTGACGATAAATGCGACGAGATCCCAGTAGAAGGGTTTGTCAAGATATACAAAAGCCTCGAGTCTGAAATGCTTCGTGCACCCTGTCGATATGTGTGTTTTGTCAAATCCTACTTCCACATACTCAGCAAAAAGAAGGACACTCTGTTCAAACGGCAGAAAATGTTATCGGTTTGTAATTCCTTTGTTTGTACTTCATTCAACCTTATTGCAAAAAAAATTCCCCCACAACATCTCTATGTTTGGTTGCGAGGTGAAAATGGGGAGGGCTATCCATATCCGACAGATGATTATCGAAACCGGCCTATAGAGTACATAAGTGGTGGTATAACGAACAAAAGTAAAAATTGCTTTATTTTCAGTATCTTATACGAACAGCGCAGCATTTTTGTCTTTTTAAGCAATTTCATTGATACCAGGCCGGCGTAGAAGCTCTCCGACGGGCCCGCGGCGAGGTGGCAGCGCTGCAGGCAGAGGCCGCCGAGCAAGAGGCGGCGTTGACGGGGGAGCGGCGCGCCGCCGCTGGCGCACTGCAGCAGATCGCCGCCACCGTCCGCGCCGACACCGACCGGAAGGACGAGATGCACGCCCTCAAAGCCAACATCGAGCGGGAAAACGAGAAGCTGCAAGAGAGGTACGACACGCATTTAAAGGTGGTCGTAGAATGTCTGGATACTGTGAAGATAGTAATATCTTCTACTCTGCGCGTACTACCGCGTAAAGCATTAACAGAGAAGGGTATACCCCTCACTCTTAACTGGGGAGCAGTAGCTGGGAGAAAACTACAATGGTATAAGAATTGGAATTGACCGTTTGTATAGATAACGGCACGTAACTCTAGCGCTGAACGAAACGTGGAGGGGATAGCTGCGCATGGGTTGAGTCGCGGAGCCAATCGGAGCCGGCAGCCAAGGCCACCGAGAGCCAATCGGCGCAACGCACGCTCGCCACGCCCGCCAAGACACTTATTTTTGACTCTGCGCAATAACAGAGTTTCGTGCCTTTTACTATACTTTTGTTTGAGTTCGTCTTATTTTCTTAAGAAAGTCAATATCGAATACGTTTATACATTAATAATATCGATGTTTGTTAATGGAACAGCAATTTGTTAGTTTATATTATTGTTTTTTACAGAAAGAAAGAAATAGAAGTAGAGCTAGCATCTGTGGAACCAATAATAGCTGCGGCACGAGCAGCCGTAGGTGATATACGTCCCGAGGCTCTAAGTGAGGTCAGTTTCATATTCATCGTCATTATTATTAACCCTTTACTATTCCACTACTAAGTAGTCTTATCACGATCTTCTCTCAATCTCATACTTCCCACTCCCACAGGTAGTTGATCTTCACTAGTAGATCGTACAATATTTTAAATTGAATTAAAAAAAAAAACTGAATTAACACAGATTTTGTATAACAGGTGCGATCTTTGAGAGCTCCACCGGATGTCGTTCGTGATATTCTTGAAGGTGTCTTACGTCTTATGGGAATTGCTGATACTTCCTGGCATTCGATGAAAAACTTTTTGTCGAAACGTGGTGTTAAAGAAGATATAAGGTTTGATTATTTCAATGAATAATAAAGAAAATAAAACCTATTTGAGGATTGAAGTACTTTATAATAATTACTTTTGTTAAGATAATACATATAATAATTTGATTCCCAGTGGAAGACATTTTAATCATGGATTTTATTTCCGCTTCTGATATGGGTATATGGAACGTTGTTTTTAATTAAACCATCGCGTGCACAAACGTATTATGTTTCATAGTTTGGAATTAATGACTGGAAAACATCTCCAATTTTATTAAGCAATTAGGCCACCTTTTGTGCCAATAATTTGCTTGTTTTACTACGTTCATGTGTCGGCGTACAGACAGTGTAGAGTTTTGTTGTTGTTCTCCTTGAACTGCAATGAATTAATAATGATGTTTCGATTGGTCGAATATGATCGGGTAAATGATGATTTGATACTGTGTTGGTCAGATGCCTGGACGTGAGCCAAGTGAGCGAGGAGGCGGTGGCGGTGGTGGCGCGGCTGGTGGCGCGGCGCGGCGCGTCGTTCGAGGCGGCGGCGGCCAAGCGCGCGTCGGCCGCCTGCGCGCCGCTGGCCGCGTGGGTGCGCGCGCACCTCGCGCACGCCGCCGTCGCCGCGCGCGTGCGCCCGCTGCAGCTGCAGCAGAGGGAGCTGCAGCGGTATGTATTGTGTTCTTTACTTTATACGAGTATACTGCCAGTATATACGTACAAACATATCGCCGATTGTCGGTAGTGTCTGGAGGTGAACCAGGTGAGCGAAAAGGCTGTGGCGGCGAGCTTTCTAGCTTTTAATCAGGCGATTTTAAGGCCAAATGCTATCCTAATTCTAGTAAAAAAAAAAAAAAATTCGACTCAAAGTAAATAATTATTAAAAATTAAAAACTGCTACTGATTGCTAAAGTTATCCAACCAATATCTGTGTCTACCCAATGTTGATATTGGGTAAGACATTGGCTTAATATTATATGAGACGTTTTCATAAGAAAATGTGTAGTAGCAATGTCAATAAAACCAACTGTTATATAGTTAACAGTTTGTCTGATGATGTACCTTCTAGCAACCTTGAAGAGGCAGAAAATCAGCTGGGTGCGTTATCAAGCGGGCTAGCTAGTGTAGAAGAGCGTGTTCGCGACCTAGAGGAACAGCTGGGCCGACACTCGAAACACGCCGCCGAGCTTGAGCTACGTCTCAACACCGCTCGCGACGCCATTACGACTGCCAATGCGCTGTTAGATCGCCTCGCCGCCGAATACCAAGCCTGGGAAAATGACGTAAGTAAAAGATGTTCAAAGTACATGTTAATATTCGAAGACCGCGTCCGCGATCTTGAGGAACAAATAGGCTGATATGTCGATAAACACCGCTCGAAACCATCATTACTTCATACAGTTTCGTACACGGAAAGTACCTACACAGGTCGCAGGGCTATTCGCGCGTCAAAACATTTTTTTCAGCTTCTTAGAAATTAAGCGATTGTTTTTTAATTTTTCAGCTTCAAAATATATCAAAGGAGATTGTAGAACTCAGCCAGAGATCGTTATTAGCTGCTGGATACATCGTTTATCTACACGACTTGACTGAATCACAAGCTAGGTATTTTTGTGTAAATATCAAATGTTTTGATTTTTCTTATTTCTCCTGCTTTAACTAAACTTAATTATTTCAGACAATACATCTCCAAATGGAGCTCTTTGATAGACTTTGAGCATTCCCCAGTCTCCATTGTAAACTTCTTGGCGTCCACTGAAAAACAGTTGAAATGGGAAGGAGAGGGACTTTCCGTTGACGAGTCGGCAGTTAAAAACGCAGTGCTAATAGACCAGGTTTTAAATTATTAAATTTAAATCATTTTATCATATTAACAAAGTTTTTCTGTATATACCCTAATTATGTGACAAAATAATATGTTTTTATAGGCCCTCCAAATTCCCAAATGCGGCTTAACACCATTTATAATTGACCCAGACGGTGAGGCTATTGAATGGTTGAGAAAATCCCTGAGTGGACAAACTTGTGATTTTGTATCGCAAGACAGCGAGAAACTACAAACAACTCTACAGTACGCTACAAGGTAAGTTAAGACATGATTTAAGAACTTACACTATTTATTTTGAAGTTTTTACCTTACGTAAAGAAACCTAGAAGAAGATGGCGGTATACCGTTGGATTCAATGAGCCCAGGACCGGGCGGAGTGGCGTCGATTAGGAGGCGCATGTCCAGCAGCGGACTACAAAACGCTAAAAGGAAGGAAGTGAAACCTAAGCAGTAAAAGTATATTTTTTGTTTTTGTAATATTGAGAGCTACCATATTATGAAACATTTACAGATTGAACCGGGTGGTGGTTGTGACCGATGTTGAGTCAATGGAGAGCGGATGGTGGGGTGGGGCGCGTGTGTTGCTGGTGACGCGCCGCACCGCGCTCGGGGCCGCGTTGCCGCCGCACCTCGCCGCGCGGCTCGCCACCCTGCACTTTGCTGCCAGGCCACAGACATTAACAGGTAACAAATGATTACCAGTCGGTCAACCCAACAGATAAGTACTAATCATTATCTTAATATTCATCTTGACTTCTACGATTTATAAAAACTTTTACAAAATATTTTTTCTCCAGACTGCAAAATAATAACTATTAAACTATTGTTTTTTTTGCAGATCAGTTAATTAATTACGCAATACAGAAACGGAACCCTGAAGTGAACGAGAAATCAAAGGAAATCAAGCAGACAAGAGCTACTTTACAAAGACAACGATTGGAATTACAGGTACAAGTTACAACTGACTCATTGTTTTAGAATGTAAATTGTTGAATGGATTATTTTCTACAAGAATAATGCCACATGAAACAAATAATATGATACACATTTACAATTCTTCAGGAAAATCTTCTAAGCGAGCTGTCAAAGAACGGAGACATCTTGCACGACGCGAATTTGCTCGCGTCTTTGAACAAAACGCGCGAGTCCAGTGCCACTATAAGCGAGGCTTTGACAGCGGCGCAGCAAGTGGAGGCGGAGAGCCGCAACGCGCGCGATGCCTTCGCAGGGAGTGCCGGCCGCGCCGCGCGCCTCGCGCTGGCCCTGCGACGGCTCAGCGACAAACGCACGCTGCTGGCGTTGCCCATTGACACCATATTGGATGTGTTTGTGGATGCATTGGCGACGTCACAGGTTACTTGTATTTTTATGCTTTACACGCATAGGGTTCCCAGGGGTGCCAAAGACACATACAAGATGCGCTTCCACACTCGGTAACAGAAATATATTATAACTATAAATTATTATTATAACCCATCATTCTAATTTCTGCTCCGCAGGGAATTTAACCCAACAAAACGCTGTTGCGCATTTAATGTGATCTATAAATTCTATCCAAATATTTTAATAATAAAAATTCCTCCATTTTAGGATCCTACAAATATTGATTGTGAACGAGTGATCAAACACTTTACGAAGAAAATCATTGAAAGAGTCTTATTGAGTGTCCATAAAAAAGAAAAGTACATTGTCGTGTTATATCTGCTGAAATTTACATACGATGACTTGATAACAGATGAGGTAATATGAAATAAATAGATGAATTTGAATCAAGTTTTGTAAGTACACATATAGTACAATACAATAATTTTATTCTAGCTGTGGCAGATATTCACAGGAAACTTTAACATTATTGAGGACCAAGAAACTATCAATAAAATTACTGCAACATATAAATGGATTGAAGCGGAGACTGTCAAAAAAGTAGCTCTTTTAAAGGTACATCAGTAACACAATGGAAATTTTATTAGAATCTAAAGTCTTATATCTATGTGCTGATCATTTTAAAAATTGTGGTATATTTCAGATGAAAAATGAAGACTTATTCAATCGACTTTCCCTTGATAAAATGGATATGTGGAAAGAATTTATCAGTACTGGAGATTTGCACATTATTAACAAATTAAGTTTGAGCGCTTTTGAAGTAATCGCAGCCGTCTCAGTGTTACAGCCTAACAGCTTATATCGCGCTATTGTTACATTCGTCGATCAAATGCTAGGTAAGGAAATTACATATTTCTGATCATATAATGCAAATTCATATAGGCCAGAGCAATGGTACTAACATCACAGATTCTTTTTTATTAGAGGATAGAAAATGAAGATATGTTTTCTTCAATATGCTTTTCGATTTCGAATCACTTAATAGGAATAGCTGAGCGACCAAACTATAGTAGAACTATTATTATAGCACAGTGTGACCTAAACCCGCATTTTACGCACGCTTCATGGAGCGGGTTTATGTCACACTTGCTATAAAATAATATACGATACTTGTGACCTAAGTTGCCTATTATTGCACGGCGTTTA
>DWIY01000784.1:0-11679 GCA_018248615.1 Erynnis brizo brizo
TTAGTTGGAAGTCGGTTCACATTTTTTACCGCCTTCATGTTAAAATTTAATTAATTTCATGCTTTTTGGTTGTCATAGTTTCACTTCCACTCTATCATCTGACCCTGACATCTTAATTTTAATGCTTAATCATAGGTTGTGGCAACTGGCTTCTAATAGTAAACTTATGGACACCATTATTATAGTTAAATATATTAATAATGTATAATTTGCACGGTTTATTTAAGTTAAATTGCTTTAAACACGATTTAATATTTCCTATCTTATAACGAGTTCCACTCCATCATCAGACTCGAATGTGGTCAAAAGGCAATGTGATCACAAGTGTGTAGTGTATATGTGAAGGTAAGGAATGTGTGTAAATATTTTTAACTCGGTTTCTTAACTCTTATCCGTTGAGGAAATCCACTCTGTATCTCCGATACCCTTCATCAGATCATCACCAACTTAATGTGGAACCTAATTCAAAGTAACACCTTCCGAACCAAAAAGAAAAACATCAAATCGGTTACTAAATGACGAAATGCAGCGGTAACAAATATAAAGTAAAAAAATACCTACCTATAATATAAAAATTGAGAACCTACTCCTTTTTAATCGACTTCAAAAAAAGGAGGAGGTTTTCAATTCGCCTGTATGTTTTTTGAAGTCGGTTAAAAATAGATAAAAATTAAATCTGTTTTGAATGTCATTAAATTTGATGCCTACTCGTGTACATTAATGAAGGAGATGCTGATCTTCACACGCTCTTGACATCCGGTGAAGACATTTAATGAATCCTTGAACTTGACTGTAAAGTAACTTGTAGTGACTATAACCGAGTTTAAGAAAGCATGGAAGTAAGTCTTGACGTTATTCCATACATTTAAAACACATCAAAATCATAAATAATTGAAATACGCTAACAGGTTCACTCATAAAGTTCGAAGTGAAAATACAAAAAATTAAAATACAAACAGACGATTAGTTCATAACCAAGTAATTAAATATCATCTTTCTAAAATATATGATTCGAGATTAAGTAAAACTATTTATCGCCTGCTTATGTTAGATACGCACAGTTTATTCATGGTAAAATAACATCGTAGCAAAGGTCACAGTTAGATTCGGGCCGCAGATGCAAAAGCTGTAGTTTACTCTACAATTCCATAGATTTGCATGCCTGAGTGCATAAAAACATTAACGGTATATTCGTTAACATAATAATATCATATCACTGTTACACGCACAAGCGGAGGTGCACTGCACTTGCATCTGTTCGACACTATCAGCTGTCAACTCTCTACTATCAATCTGTTTTATGAGTCGCCTCCACCCCCTTACCCCCTGTTTTCTAGCCACCGAGTCTCTGCGCAGAACAGCCTGGCGGCAGCGCCTGCGTTTTACGAGACTTCCTGTTTCTATGCAATTTTCACGGTCATAATAATTATGATGACCCAATTGACATCGATCGGAACGTGCAAGATACTGTGTAACTATGCGCAGATATTATATAAATTTCAGTCCGTTTAGGAACATCAAGGAATGGTTTAAATCCTCAATAGATTGCATAATTGAGTAAGATATAAAACGTTTTCTCCTTTTGTGCAGTGAGCCATCGTTAATGTATTGACAAGGCGTGTTTACAAGACACTGAATTATTTGGCTTGGATCCTCGCACCTGTCAGCGTGTAGTTAAATTTTAATTTGGACGTACAATTTTTTTAAATTATTACCTACTTTTAAATAACACTGACCCTGTGGCGTACTTGACCCAATATTCCCATCTGATCCATGTAATTTACAGTGTCGTATTTAATCATCGCTTACGAAACTTTTGTACCTATACTGAACAAGAAAAAATAAAAGTTCAATGTTACCGTTCCCGCCTATTTTTTAAATTGGGTTTAAATTATACACAGCACCATAAACACTACATCTGTTAAAAACTAACGTACGATGTGACATGGCAGGTTTAGCAAACAGAACGTTGAATGTTTTGTCAATTATATTTATTTGAAATGTCTTGTAAATTTTTTTTTATTCGATTGTACGTTCGCACGATGAAGGTCATATTTACTTTTATGATGTATCTAAGCACTTCCACGCAGGTGGTGGTGATGGTCTTGACCGAATTATTATCCTAACAAAACGATTTAACCCAGTTATGAGAGATGCATTATGTTTTGGCCGACACATGTAAGGTTAACTCGGTGTAAAATTAGGCTAATGAGGATTGTTAAGTGCACATATTATGTAGGATTTATTTTTTATTTTTAAGAAGAGGTGTAAGTCCTTCGCCTATATGTTTGGCGAGTATAATTTGATTGTTCCTGATATTTGCATAATAAATAATATGTGAACATATTATGTATTTATTATGCAAATATCGTTTGATAAAAATAAAATGTGAACGTGCGCGGGAAGATAAAAAATTACCGACATATAAATAATTTTGAATGATAGTAATTGAAAAGTGTAGATATAAATATACAAGCAATAAACATATTAAAATTAATTTTTGTTTAAAGGTAATAATTATAATAACTTGCGCTGTGCAACTTTTATCACCTTCCTGATCATTTACTTTTAATTCATATTATACCAGAAAACATTATTATATCGAAAATGGGCGTCTAACAAAATCACCATGAATTTATTTGCTTCAACCCAGTCTAAGGCAGGATAATTGAGTGACAAATCTAATTAAGTTAATTATGACGCAGTTATTGATAACCTATTAAACGGAACAGTCCGTTCAGTCCTATCCGTCATTCAGTTCCAAAATTATATTTCGATAAACTTATATTAATTGCCTACGAAATCATCATTATAGCTAGGTGCTCTGTAGCTAATACGTCTACGTCAGGGTGTGATTGAAAATTTCCTATCGGTTTACTGTAGGAATATTTCTGTCATAAATCATTTAAGCTCTTACAAGAGTTACGAGTTTATATTAAAATATATTAACACGCAAAGTCGCAAATGTTATTTTATGAAGGTTGAACGCGAAAAACATGTTTTGCGATATTTTGGCCTGGAGTAACACGCACATGAGCAGATAAGATCTTCAACAATGAATCGTGTATTGATTTTTTGATGTGGATTATGGTGTGCTATGTGCATCATGAATTGGACATCTATAATACAGACACGTTTGTTTAGAAATGTTTAGATATTTTGTATTGCAACGTACTCAAATTTTTATAGCTATTTCAGAGCTAACGAGTAAAAAATTAGAGGCAACATACAAAACTTGTAAGAATGAGTTTGTAGTTAACCATTTACGATGTGTGCTTCCATGTTTTTTTTCCATGACACATTCTTGTTATTAAAGGAAGGTAGCGGTCGTTAAACCTTGTTGTATTTATGTGTGGTCTGTCAACTTGTCGACGCGTAGTTATGTGATGGTTATTAGGAGGGTATCTACACTTGGCTAGTTAAATATTAATATTGACTTGATTTTAATGCAACTTCGTTTGGGTATACTGATTTATTTATCGTTGCCTAAGGAAGCAACGGGTGTAAAGGTCATTTCTGCGCTGCAGCCCCAGGAGTTACTTACTGTCGTTAATTGACAACTTTCACAAGGACTGAGATTCTGTCTGATGCTGTAAGTAAATGTGTTGCTACCCCAGAGCACTAAACTTTAAGACAGACACCCTAGCACTTCACCGGATCACCACCGGTCTATCACCTATACCGCTATAACACCAAGCTCCAGTATATTTTCACCTATTTTTATGGCCTGGTTACTTTTGGTTCCATTGGAACTTGAAAGAACGATACATATTTTCATAAAATGTCTGAACTGGTTAATGGCACAACAGATTGAGGAATTGGAAAAATAGCTCGGAAGCGAATGTTTTTCTGATCGATCATCGCCGATAGCAAGTGGGTTATGATGGATGAGTATTCTTTTAGAGAGTTTAGTCACCTTATGCCCTTCACACACATCATATTTAAGACGGGGAAACAACAACAATATGTTGTATACTTGCTCTTCGGGTTATAAGAGCAACTGCGTTTCCCCCTTACGCGAAGTACATTACGAGTAGTTAAATCTTTAATGCCGACTGAAAACGTTATTTTCCATTACACAGTTTACGTTAAAACTTTCCAAGCAAACACTGCAACAATCTACCTAATGTGCAGCGCAATACCTGGACCAATCCCAACACCTTATTGTAGATAGATGTAATAGATAGTATTTGTTAGTACCTATTTGTTAGTGGTAGAGCCATTGCTGCTCGCCCCACAGCCCCCACACTCATAACCGGCCGTGAAGTAGCATTAATATTATGTCTTGTCATCGTGTTTTTCGGTTGGGGTGGCATGGTTGCCGACGATAGGTACTTTATTTATGGCGACCATCTCAGTCCGCATGAGAAGGATTGTGGGTGCGCACCTCGTAAAATAGGCTTCAATCCTATTTAAGGTTGGACGTAAGTGTACTTCAATCTTCAACCACTTCGTATCAGGTGAACAACATATCCTTTTGATACTCTTATCTGTAAATTTAATTCTTATTTTAATTAATTCTATGCTATTACAGCATGTCGCTGTAACCATTTCATCATACCGTACACAGCACAAGAGTACCTATAAATAAATTAAAATGAAAACCGTTCAATCTGCGATGGGTAATCGATAAAGTTAATGCACGCAACGATCTCGGGTTTGGAATTTCGTAAACAAATAGTTAATTTTGAATACCAAATAAACTGACTGACTGACTGACTGACTGACTCGTTTAAACAATTAATACCGATCATTATAACACTTTTTTTATTCTGTCTTTAAAAATAAATATTAGGAAATAAAATCTCAAATTAAGAGTTCTTAGTTTACTTTTAAAATCGTTACACAGCTCTCCAAATTTAGTTAGTACCTAACATTAAGGACGTCTTATTATCTTTTTGCTTTTCTTTTTGAGACGAGAATCATTTTATTTGGTAAAGAGGGTAAAACTTGAACGGTATGCCCAGCCTTGCAATGCGGACGTCCTCATAACTAGCTGGGATAAATGTTAGTTCTGATGTCTCGGTTCAATAGACATTTACAACTACCATCGCATTCATCACACGTGTAACCTCAGATAGGATTTCAGATTTAAGTAGTTTACTACTTTTCTTTTTCGGCAAAAGAATGTATAAGTACTTATATTAAATTTAATTTAATACATAAATTAAATTTTCTACACGACCGAACAACGCCTGGATAATCACGCAATAATCATTCAACCTTTACGTAACTTACCAATTAAAAGTTAGGTACTTGGTCTTGACTGCGCGTATTGTTTTTTTTGGCTCGGCGACAGTTACGAGATCGTGAGTTTGGAAAATTCTGAGCAGATAATGAATGCATGTTTTTATCATCTTCTCGTTTCTCAAATTTTCGGGAAGTAAACATTAACCGTAATGGTTAAAATAAAAACGGGTAACGGTGAATGAGTTTTCAGATTGTTACTTGTACATTTTTACCAGATAAGTACATATTATTATACCTAATGGTAGAATGGTTGCGTCACTAGGTTCCATCGAAATTCAAGGCTTTGCTTACTTCACGCAAGTTGTGATGATCTTACCTAAGGATTAAATTATTTAAGGATATCTTCAATTATTTAAAAAAAGACTAATAATCTGTTTAGAGAAGTAGTAACGGCCTCTGATGAAAATAAGACAACTGCAACAAAGCCGTGATTGACGCATACGCCACATTATGGAGCACACGCGATCAAAGTCGTGGGCAGTAGTAGTCTTTGATAAACAAACATTTTTGATAGCTGAAACGGAAAGAGTTGAAACGTTGAGTCATGTGCTTGCACGCTAATAAATCTTACCACAATTTTCAAGTAAACTAATCTTATTTGTTTTGCCATTCAACATGAGACGATTAGAGGACATAAAAGAGGATTTCGAGAAGTTACTGATTGTTACAGCTAGTAAAAGAGTATGAAATATCTGTGTGAATAGTTTAGACAACTAATAGATTAGATATAGATACCTAAACGATAATAAGTAAGATGTAAGATAAACTAATCTCTTTAAGTATTTATTTTTGCTCCCAACTGTATAATAACATAACATAACACATAATATGTGTGTACATATACAAGAAGATGTACTGCTTTATGGCGGGTTATTAGGGAAGCGGCCTGCCTGAGTAGTAACTCAGGCAGGCTAAAAGATTTCTACCACGTATAATGTTAGCTTCTATCTAAACATCTTAAATAAGGATTAATACGACCTGCTAATAAATACTGATTTCTCTAATGCTGCTTTAATCTAAACATACTCAACTTACAAATTGCGGGAGAATGCTATTTCCGTAAGTTATCTTTACACGCAAATAGAATTCAAAATGCGAATGTACGATCATAGATATCCAAAACACCTAAGAATATTTAATGTTTTTAAAACAACTATTACATATTCTCATAATTTAAATAATGTAAGCAATGCGGTGAAATGTTAGGAAACACTTAGAATGCACATCTACATTCTGTACAAAAATATCTGCATTATCTGCATACTATTTCAGTTCATTTTTATTGAATTGAATTGTTTTTCAATTGAATATTATTTTAAACAAAAATTTGCTAGAGAAAGGAAATAACTTTTCTTATAGAAGTGCCATCGTAGAACTTTGCTCTACGTGGCTCTACGTACCAGAGATTAAGTTTTTATTGCTACGAAAATTATCTATTGTTATCAAAGTTACAGTGCAATGAAAAAAGCAGAGAATCTTTTTTCATAAACATAGTATCCTTGAATTAAATCATTAAGCTTCACACCTATGACTATAAATTAGGAATTTTCCGCTCTACTTATTACAGATAACGACAAAATTCCATAACAAAACACTATGAATGAACTCACCTGATACACGAGAAGAATGGCGACCCGGTTATAGCCACAGGTCGAGTGATTGCCGGCGCTTATAGGTTAGGGCGGGCAGACTCAACACAACACAAGATATACCTTATAAAACACTTAGATTAATAATTTTAAAATGAAGTCTTTGTAACCAATTGAGAATATGAGAAAGTTGTTAATGTTTCTATCGTTCACAGCGAGCGACGTAGCGCTGGAAGAACCGTGCACGAACGACTGGGCGGCGCGCAGCCGAGTAACCCTATATATACATGTTGCTACAGCCGCCCGCCCCCCGCGCGTTTTTCGTACACACAAAAATATCAGTGGAATCTGGAGCCTAATTTTCTCTGTCACTACCTTCTCGGACACAATGGGAGCGTTGATCTCCGCATCTGCATCCAGAGAACTGACCAGATTCTTTCAATCTGGCTGTCAGATGACCGACTTTTTCATAATCCCATCGCGATGTTTTCAGCTTCCAAATATGGTGTTGCAAAGGATTGAGATTTTTAGGTGACTATATTTATTCTTATAATTTGACCGACATTCTTTTTATCTTCCAGTGGCAGGATACGTTGTCTTATACAAAGTATAAGTGAGTTGTCGTGTAAGTATAGCAACAACGAACTTCCGCATGAAATATAAATTTGACTTCTCTTTTACAAGACAGTGTACCAGATAATAATATAATGTATGATTTGTATGGAAAATTAAACAATCTGTTAAATCTTCTGTCTATACTCGTACAGTAAAAATGAATCGCTGTTCGTTAGTCTCGCTAAAACTCGAGAACAGCTGGACCGATTCGGCTCATTTTAGTTTTTGATAATTGTTCATAGAAGTTCAAGGAAGGTTTAGCAGAACAAAGTGTGCCGGGTAACTAGTTGTTAGTAAAACTGCATAAATTAACAAATGAGATATTAACATAATATAACAAACTTAGGAGGTGTTTTAAATGAACAGAATATGACAAATTGGTCTGCTCTTGCGAAAATTAGGTATATATTTACAAATTTTTGTTCCACTTTATTCCATTTTATAAGATCTATTTTTAACGCCATTATTCTTCGATAAGCTTTTAATTGCGGTCACCTAATTTATGTACAAAAAACCAATGCTTCGGAAGACAAACGTTTGTTTACTACTTACTCCTTCGCTGAGAAAGTTCAACCTAATTCATCCTATTCTTCTCGGTTACTCGTCGCGCATAATAGTGATCAGATCACACATTCACATTGATAGCCTGACACTCTACTACGAAACTCAGTGTACGGCTACCGTACAATGGCCATGCAGATAAGAAATAAATATTTAAAACCATTCAAATTGCTGCTCGAATGGATCGAATACAACTACACATTGCGCATTTAGTGTGTAGGTAATACAATTTTCAATATTCATAACCAACCACCTTTTTCCCATATACTTGTGGGAAAGAGGTAATTCCATCAAAAACATACCTAACTTGTAAAAAAACCCAAGTCTCGCAACTCAGTTCTTGGACCGTAAAAAGTTGTGAGATCCTTGATGTATCCATAGATTGACTTGACCATCGCATGAAAGCACAATGTATCTCACACTAGTACAGATTAATATAATTTGAAATAATGGCCGAAAATACTGAGAGGCCGTAAACCAAGTTGAAGGTGAAATATTCGCGACACCAGTCAGCTTCCAGGAAACATCTGTGCACCATTTGGTTGTCACTGAAATTCAATAGTTAGGTATTCCCAGAGTGCCTAACGAATCTGAAAACAATGAGAGTGTTTCAAGCAATTCGTGATTCAGCCAAGTTTTAGTTCTTGGAAGTAATTGTCTACGATCTAAATCATTATTATTCTGCTACAACGACACGTGAATATTACAACACAGCGTTTGTTTTCCGGGTTTAAGACCAATCCAAGATTCTTTATCATGAGCTCCAAACTATAATTTTTATGTCGTTGATAGCTGTTGGACATAAGAACAGAGAGGGAGGACTGTAGTATTCCACCACGCTGCTAGAAGCGGATTGATGGAGATACGATTGCTAGTGTCAAACCCGTGTCGGTTGATTTCAAACCGTCCATAGGGCCTCCGAAAAGGTTTAACAACTTCTATCTATGGGCTGTTATCGATATACATAATCTCAGACAGGCTTTTAGCCCATTTTAATATTGTTATTGAATTTCCCGAGTCGTGCTCATGACAAGTTACTTAATCGATGTTCCACTTAGCAATATCCTCTTATTGATTGCATTTTTTTCTCTTTTAGTAAGAATTCCTTCCGGACCTCTTAGAAGATAATTGTTTCTGAAAACTGCAAATCTATGCAATATTTAATTGATGATGATTCCTAGAACTTTTATTTATTTTGTAAATATTATCTATTAACTTTTTGAATGACAAACCTAAATTGGTGTTGTTAATACAAGTCGTTTGTTAATCAGAAGAATAATGCTTCAGATATAATATGGAAAATTATCAATCTAATAGATTTGCTCTGAGTCCATCCGATTTCACAGATCTAAATTTTTTGAAAATAACTAAGTGTGAAATTATTTGTCTGAAAGTAAGTCTTATTCGTACGTAATAGTAATTATGTAATGTACTACTATCTATTCAACGTATAAGGATATAATAATGTAGTGGAGGCAATTAGGATCGATCGGGTGGCTGTAAATGATCCTCGCCGCAGTCACGCGCTATCGCTGCGTGCTCCCAACATACGTGTACATATTTAATCACATATCATGGTTCCGTGAGTTGTACAAACTATATACAAAACGTGATGGAGTCAGCAGCTCTCTTTAGAGTGGTACCTTACCCTTACTCTACTACTACTCTTTTTCCGTCGTTTTTTGTGTTTGACTTGGGGAGTTTTGGCTGGCGGAAATACTTTTTTTGAGGTATGAGTAGCTTTAATGCACCAATATGCAATCTCAGATCTAATCTATTTGAGGTTAGATTTGGAAGTTCATGGACTGCAGTGACCATTTAACATAAGATGCTCAGGTGCATCAGCATGCTGGTTTACTACTCATATATCAAAATAAAAAATGATACAATAATATTATTATTGTTACAGTTTGACTATTTTCAATGTATCTAAGGTTAATACTCATTAGGCTAGTCGAATTAGATCAAAAACGGGGTTGACATCGAAAAATTATAAGTAGCAATTTTCCTCCGAAAACCTTTAGGGGGGGGGGCGGTCACTGACAGTCTACGTTCCGAGTTTCAGGACTCTCAACTTGTTGCGTCATTCGCCATCTTGAATAATTGAAAGGCGCATTTCAAATTTCAGACGACGCAACAGGGTGAGAATCATGAAAATCAAAATGTAGACTTACCCCCTCTAAGGATTTCCGAAGGAAAAATTCTACTTATATTCTATTTTTTCGATGTGAATTTCTAACTGCTTGAGCTACATGAGCTACTTTGTTGAAGATTGTTAACATTATTTCATTTTGTAGAAAGCATTCAGTTTAGATCATTAAACGCGACCGTAATTTAGGAAAAGAATTTAAATTGTTTTCCGAAAGTCTGTGAAATGCCGCTGACCTTTATTGTAATTATTTTCTGTAGTGTAAATATACACATTAATCTGACTCCAGGATTAATTTCTTCGTAAAAGGTCTTTAACACCACTAGGCAAAGTTCATCGAACTGTGGCGGAAATTAAGGATGAGAATACCAAATCTCAACATTCAGTCTGTAATTAAGTTTAATTCGGAAATCCGTTGTGTTTAAACTACTAAAGAGACCGATTACATCTACGTACAATCTCGTAGCAACGAGCCTTCGTAGCCGTAGCGAGCGCGTAGCACGAAGGCTGATTAATACTAAAATGTTTACGTAATTTCTACATCGCTTTTACAAAATTTAACGGCTCATTGATAAAGCGTAATTCAATCATGAATCCCTAAGGAACATTAATTATTAAAATTATGTGCTGGTATAAAAGGAAGTTATGACGAATAATTCTTTGAAAATATAGGCAGATTGTAAACGTGTTTAATGAATTTTTAAATTATAAACTTATTGTGGAGGTAATCGAATTTACATTTAAATAAACGGAAGTTTTGGCGATTCTCCTCAGCTAATGTATAACGCATAATATCTAACGTTGTTCCGCAAATCCTCTTGAAGTTGTTTTAGTATTCATCACTCTTGTCGGAGCATACATCATCCCAGCAGCACATTATCGTAGATTGATTCTTGAAAACGTAGATGTTGCAATTATTCACTTAATACAGATTATTTTGGTACGTCTGAGAAAATGCAGAGTTGTTCATAAAGTCTGCGTTTACACTGCAAGTACTTATGTACTTACATACATTTTATTTGGGCTCTCACTTGTTATGCGAGGAATGCGTGAGGAAAATTTATTTATTTTACTGTAAAAAATAAATAATAGCGCGTGGAACGCGCTGAATCTATTTGAATGACACTATGATTCAATTTTGGTCGATCCAATTTTAACGCAATTTTGCGCTCAAGAGTCCATCATGTGATAGATTTGGTTCAGATTGGACCGGAATCGGAATTGAAATTGAGATTGTTTTCATGAGTAAGGCTACGGTCGTATAATATTGAAAAGATCATGTCGGTATGTCAATTTACTTATGAAAAAGAACATAGGTGTTAATATACAACACTGAAATTTAGAATTTACATTTCATTTAAAGTACTAAAGGATAATGTAGACCGGGGATAAAAGTTTTTGTAAATTGAACGAATAAAATTCATGATGCAGTATAACATTTACTAGTGGTCGCCCAGTAGTCGATATTCGACTATAATTTACTAAAAAAATCTATTTCTATGTACTTACTTCTAC
>DWIY01000785.1:0-11677 GCA_018248615.1 Erynnis brizo brizo
TAGGATTATAGTTATTGGATAATAGTCAAAATAATTGGCAGAGCGAAGTCTGCCGGGTCAGCTAGTGTTTATATAAATTCAATTTAAAATGGAGTATAAAGCAATATCGAATGTAATCGATAATGACAGATAATGTAATTACAAAACGAGATACAACACCTCCAACATCCTAACCCTCTCTTGTTTATAAAGGCTATATTTTACCGAACGTAATATCGTAACGTAATTTAAATCGAATTAGCCTCCCCTGCAGACTTCCAAATTTGAATACCGCACAGGATGCTCGCGCCCCGTTCCACAGATATTTAAAAAAACAAAAGGGAGACTTCTGTTGTTATATTTTATAATTTAACTCCGCCCTCCCTAACTCGCAGGATTGACTCCCTAATGTACGAAACATCTACCTAGAGTGCTCTCGCGTAAAATTGCTTTTATCTATGAAAAATGCTGTCTAGATAATATTGCACAGTATTTTCTTAGCGGTTTATTATCTGAGAGATGAGCGTCTTAAATTTCAGCGCTATTAAGCGTCATTTTGCTCTGAATTTAATATTTTTAAGTCAACGTAAAAAATTCATTAGTGAATAATAAGTTTAGGTACAATCACTTTTTTTGTATCTTAGCCAATAGGCTACCTCGTAACTTATTGATATGATTGATATACAGTACGTGTTTTGCGTAATTATCATTTAGAAAATTACCTACCTAACTGTTCAAAATCCTAATTTGACAATATAACTCAATTTTCCACTCAGTCTTTTTACTCTTTTTCTGGAAAAATCCAGAAACCAAGGTAAGCATTTTCCGCAAACATTAAACACCTACCTACATCAACCGACTTTATTTACCAGTGGAATTCCCGTGTAACTAGCAAAGCAGGCAGTTATATTTAAGCTTACATTAAAATATTAATATTCGTATGCACGCAGCAGTCGCTCATGCATATTAATATGCGACATATTGACCGCAGACATTTCATTTTAAATGCAGCGCTTAATCTCTGGGACTAAGGACAGATGTACCTATAATCCATCCCCACTCATTTGACTAAGAGGAATTCGTGCAATAAAAGCATTCATATTGCACATAGGGGCTTAAAGTAAAGGATTTTTAGTAGGTAGGTTTATGTAGTCAATATTTACAATAAGTACCTACTAGAACAAGTTGAGTACGCATTTATTTCATATAAGGCTTTAAATAAAGGACTTTGGTAGGTTTATGCAATTAGGTAGGTATATATATTTATAAAGCTTAAACAAGTTATAAGTTCCTGTGTTGGCAGTAATCATTGGTAGGTACTAGATAATATGCTTATTTTTGATACATAATTTCAGTACCTACCTACCTATTCATAGTTTTCGCTGTAGGTACGTGAAATTATCTATTAAAAATTACAATTTTCATTGTTAAATACTTCTAGTCACTACCAGACCTCTCTTGTAGGTAGTGAGAGAAGAGTTAAAAATGACAAAAAATATCTATGGCATGGCCACAAGTGTAAAGAAATAATCTATCACGTTAACTCTACAGGTTACCAAATTCTAAAGTTCAAAGCCCAAAGTGGAGCTAGTATAGCTAAGTAGGTACATAATTCTTAGGTACCATCATATAAAAAAATCCATTTTGTCAAACACCTACCTACATTTTGTCCGGTCCGACAAACGTATGTTGAAGCGGAAGGCGGACCTTAGGGTTACTCCACGGGGTTGCATGCAGATTTAATTTTCCATTGCATCGCAGGCGGTACCACGGTCCCGCTGATTAGTTATATTGTGCACTTATTAATTCAACTGCACAATTTATGGACCGCCAGTCCTATGAGTCGACTCGGACGCATGAATTGTCGTAATTGAAACTTAATGCGGGCAGCGACGGATTCACGATGCAATTTCGACCACGGGTAAAGGTCGGTTCATATCTTTAGTTCTTATCCACCAACGTAGCCGATACCGCATTCATGACACAAACGAAAGTAAACTAAACAAAAGTAAAAAAAAAGTGTTCATATCTAATTATCTGCCGATGGCAGTAGGTAGGACATCGCAAGGAAAATTAGACCGAGCCAAACAAAAATGACACACGCTTGCTGGCACAGACAAAACTTTCATATTGAGAATGTTGACAGATTATGGATCCTGTCTGCGCGGACACGCTCTGTTCGCGGATTACAAAAACCTACATTAGACCATAAGAGATTTTTTCTGGCGCCCAAGTTACGGGTTGGTAGATGTGAATAGACCTTTAATGCGGGCAGCGACGGATACGATGCAGCCTCGACCACTGATAATTCCTTTATTGGTTTGCCGCCATTAAAATTATTGGGGTCGAACTGGGAAAGTTGAGTATGAGATAAGAGAGTTAAAGATAAAATTTAGACCATATTCAGTATTTTTTGCGGTCAAATTAACTTATTAAATTAAACGTGGTGACCGATAATGATCAGAGGTCGTAAAATTGGACGTTTGATTTATGTCTTTTTCCAGTTTAAATACGATGGCCTAATTGATAAACGCAGGCTTGACGTACCTATATAAAATACTTAACTACTTGCGTAAAAAATGTCTTAAAGTCATAAAATATTAATTAAGCTATGCACCTGTAGCTCACGACATTCCTTAAACATTCCTCAGGAGACGTCGTTCAGTATCAGACTTCATAATTGTCACTTTAGAGCGTTTTAATTACGAGGTCCCTATTTCAAGGGTGTAATGTGCCCTTAAGCGGTGAATGGGGGGCATGCGCCTTTATGTGCTTGTAAACTACAATATGGCCGCATTACGGTATACGGGAATGAATTTAAACAGGTGAAATAAGATGGGATAATCGGTCAATAGAAAAGCTTAAACGTAGATGGTATTTCCTTTTCTATAGGTTAGGTTTAGTTACGATACTCAATATAAAAATGATTTCTATGGCAATTTTATCTACCTTAACTAAATTGACGCCCGTAATATTCTTGATTACGAGAGTAGGTATGCAAAGGCATTTCGTACCCTATTCAGCAATATATAGGTACTCATCCCATTGAAATAAGTTCATACAAATTGTAATAAAGGAGAAGATATCTAAGCGCAATTAAGGGGCCCTTATAATTCAAGAATGCGTTTAATATTCCCCCTCGCCACCCCTCGTTATAAGGCCAGTGATTAAATCGCGTCTCACGCATTCAGGCCGCGTTCTTCGCTGAACGACGCCATTGCTACGGCGCAATTATAATTAAAAATTAATCCACCACCAAGGAGAAAACACTCTTACAATATCTCGTGGTCGACTCTCGAACGCTAAATCAACGCTTTAATATAAACGAACTCGAATTTCAAGTTTTAAATCCAGTAGTATCGTTCCGAAGATTTATACGAAGGTTACATAGACCCGTGTATTATTTACACTCGGGATCTGTATGCCAGTAATAACATATTTCTCTTTTATGTTAAGTTCGTAAAAGCGTGGAATTAAAAAAGGATCTCTATCGGACGGCACTTCAGGTAGATATATTCATAAAGCCACAGGATAAATTGCCGGGCATACAGTTATGTTAATGTCGAGCCTCCCTCACCGGGCCAAAAAGATAGGATTGCAAATTTGCGGCCAAAAATTTATGATAGCCGCGTAGCCATATAGCTCCCCTCGGGGCGTGGGGTAAAATAGGCCTATCGGCGTTTGGGAGAGCTGGGCTACGCTCGTTGTCGGCCAAAATGACCCTAAACATTTTATTTGGTAGCATCGCTATTCCCGTAACGTGGCGGAATTGCGTCGACTAATCTTGAGCCACAATTTAAGGGGTGTTTTCACGCCTGTTTCATATAAATATAGCTGAGCGTAACGCGTTTGCATGGGGTCTGGACATGTGGAGTTACAGACACCCGGAATCACTGGTCAGAGTTGTTTCGTCTACGGTAACTCGTGGATGTACCATACTTTTTAACTTATCGAACCGATCAGTAGGTAAGCATGGAAGCACTTTGTGCGTGGGGTGAATAAAATTACACAGTAAACGATAGGTAGAAATCTTATTTATTGGCAATCGATTAGCACCCTTACGCATATAAACAAGCTTAGCGTAATTGAAGTGCTTCCGTGATTGGATTAGCAGATTGTGCCTCCACGCACCTAACAACTTTTACGTAATGAACACACAAGGTTTCCGTAATTCACAAAGGTTTATGTGGGGATTGTGATTATGTATTGGTACTTTTCCAGTGACTCATATTGATTTCGATGTCCATTATTACTTAGGTAAATAGGTACCTGCTATATAAAATCCGTAGACTAAGATTTTTAATGGAATTACCTACCTGGACCTACTTTTACCGTTCATCTTTCAATTAGGTACCTACTCGGCAGCTTTCAGAAAAGCTTTTCTGTAACTATTTGTAACAACTATGTGTGTTTTCTATTTAAACTATTTGTTAGTAACGAAAAACATTGTAAATTGAACTACCTAAACAACTTATACCGCTGCGTATTTGCGAGTTGGTACCAGCTGAGGGGGTTAAAACAAATTTATATAGAAAAGAATGGAAGCATATTGTACCGACCGCTTCATAGTAATGTGTGAGTACTACATTCCCACATCGATATATTCCCGAATGTAAATATGACACCCCATAAACTGAATGTTTTATCGGCTGCCACTGCCATTCCAATTTATTCTGGTCATTTTTGTCTACATCGAGGGTGTTCGATTCTTAGGGGAGAATTTATAGCTCCTATTATGTCTTTTTTGGTGCCAACACCAATGCCACCTCTGAACTAGTTGGTCAAGTTTACACTTAGAATAATTTGAGAAGATCGATGGTTACATGAAGAACATGACCAATATTGAACAGTTCGGGGCGATTACGTCGCCGTTGAGAAAATGGATTACCAACAAACCGAATATGGACCGGTTTTTACGAAAGCTGAGATGAACGGTGCGAAGTAATAAAATAATGGAACATTGATTTTCAATTTCGTGAAATGATATGTTTTCAAGTCAAATAGTCTACCTACTCATTCTCTTTTTTGAGAGGAGCTCACAACTCTTCGATCGAATAATATTTAAATTTGCTATTAGTTAAGAAGCATGCTACGAGTATTTACCTAATAAAAATGAGAATCTTTCGAAATTTTATTGAATTGGATCTAGCCTATACCTAATGTTCACGTACGGCCAATAATTTTGTTTGGCTTTACAATCGATCAAGCGCTGCGAGATCGGTATCGGCGAGGCTTCCCGCATTGTAATCCGTTGTTTGCTACGATATCGAGCGAACCAACAAAATATTCTGATCTCGTTCCGATGTAACGCCCTTCGTACCGCCGGCCCCCGCTATTTATACCTCTGTTATTGGCACTACTTCAATGTCAGACACACCCTGCGTCCCCAGATCCCCAAAGCCTACCCCGATGCCTTTCGAGCCCTCTAACATACATTACGCTATGCCGCGCGAATGCTAAGGGCTGCAAGCGCAATATGAAATTATATCAATCCCACGGGTTTTATTGCTCAAATTACAATTCAGATTTGACACCTCTGTGAAGGGTTGGAACAGACAAGAGATAAGGGATAACAGAACAAGGCGAAAATTTTATTTGCCAAATTTTTATTTATTGTAATGTATTGATCATTGTCAGTTTAAAAGTCCGCCAACCCTTACAGTAAATGAATCATACTACGTTGTTTTGAAGGCGTACGTTCTTATCTATGCTGACATGATCAAAATCTGTTTATTTCCTAGAGCTTGCATGCAAAACTCGCTGTTCGCCACGTTGAAGTGCGCATATCTAAACGTAGGTGTACCGGGGAGAAATAAAGTATGTAAATATTATTATGACATTTATCGTAGCCGCTTTCCGGTCGGCAAATACTAAGAAGCATGTTAATAAAAGTAAAAAAGGCTGTGTACTTGTTTACTTCAATGGTTTTAATTACCTACTATGTGCTTGCTTGCCGTTGTGCTGGCGTGGGTAGAAATTCCATTGATGTTAAACTGTTTATTTTATCGATTATCAAACGGCGAGTGTTCGATCCTACTACAGATGTTAGCAACTATTTATAACGATTGAGCCGTAACAACAACCTTCCGTACTGGACGGATCTGATAAAACGTTTAAAGGAAAGATTGTTTTTCCGTTCATCAATCGCTTTGATGTGAATGATTTATTATCATAACGTCTTTTGGATAAAATATTACGGTTCAGTTGTAGAATGAGTGATTACCTGTAGGAATGTTTTTTTATTCTATTTTTTTTTATTTCATAGATTACATACCAACCTACTTATATTTTTAAAAGTTAACATTGTTAAAAACTGGTAAAAAAATAACATTGGTAACATGCATAAAAATGTTAAAACTCAAATTAATCAAGCTGCATGACAAGACATGTGTCCTACAGTCCTACACGTTAACAGTAAATAATCTTAAAGTGAAAAAAGTGTTAAAACATTAACGATGACTGTAAAGTAAACGAAAGAGAAACTTAAAACTGTAATTCATTAATTAATTAAGAACTTACATACGAATTTTAAGAAAAAAAATTTTATTTTATTTTAAAGGTTAAAAATCAAAAATATTTTAAAGCCATAAAAAACAATAGGTAACTACTACCAATTTAGCAAGTGACTGTCCATTGAATCTCAAACAAAGTAGATGGATATTTATGGACCAATTTCCTAAACTTTGAGACTCACACTTTAAATCCTTTTATCTTTATCTTGTCGTAAAATACTAGAAGTCGTATGAAATCGAAAGTAGGCTTACGAACCTATAATTAGATACCGCACCATGGGTGGTTATGTTAGGTCAGTAATTACAGTACCAATTATAATTCTCTACGCTTAATTTTATAAAGCCTATAGTACTTACCTGTATAAAACCTTAGCGATACGATCAAGGCTAGATTACATTCGTAATACAAGTTTGGACGCTTAGACAAGGTAACAAATAGTTATTTTGATAAAGTCGTTAACTCATTTTAGTTATTATCCAGAAAGAAAAGTTCGATTAAGTAAGAGAAGCTTCTATTTGGTACTTATAGTACCTATTCCGTAGGTTAATTTCTTCAAAAAAATCATTTTTTTGCAATTTCCTATTCAGGTTTTGACTTCACTTGTGGTCCAAATATCCTTGTGAGAAATTGGATCTAAGTTAAATTGTTAATAATAAATATTTTATGCGTTTATAGTTACCTAATTAGGTAGCTATGTTGGTTTAAATTATACTAGATTACACCTATCCAGGTAGAGCACCTACACAGTATAGGTACACATACAATACATAGGTATCGGTTATACTTAAAACTGAAAATTAACAGCTAAGGTGATCGCGGACCCCTCAATCGTTCACTAAGTGGAGCGTTCAGATCCAGTCGGTAGACCTAAAAAGGAAAACGCGTCAAAAATTCTCGGATCGCACAATTATTAAGCTTCTCTACAGTAAAATCACAATTTAATTACTTATAAGTGGCAATTAAATTGTTGGAACGTCGCCTTAATTGGATGCGGTTCTGCATATAATTACGTAGAAACATTTTCATTTCGTTTCATTCTTAAAGTAAGACAAAGTAGATTGCACTGACAAACCAAAATTGGATAGGAATCATATTTGCCAGTCATAAACTTGTATTTCGTGTTTGCGAGAAACACTGGATATAATTTTAGGTACCTACATATTTAATTGGCTTAGTTTCAATTGTAGGTAGAGCTACTATTAATTATTATTTCTTTTCGTTCTCACAAAATAGATGTCACTCAAAAAGTCAAATAAATAAAATTTCATCAAAGAATGTATAAGTGTACGTAGGTGACGTAGGTAGGTACTTTTGTGATAAATGTAATGATATTACTTAAAACAAAAAGTAAGTACCTACGTAAAAAAATATTCATCAAGACCTCATATCGTGAAATTGATGTCGTAAATAATTGAGCCTACTTAATGATTTTATAGACCAGTCGTCAGAGGTTGGTGTAAAATTACAATGTCGCACGAATTGTACCTAATTATAACAAAGCTTATAGGTAATTATTTTACGCGAGACTGAGAACTATAAAACAGTGTTAAGTCGTAAAGGTTTATTTACTTATATTTTGTAAAACCCCCATTGTTGAATGACTACATGCATTAAAATAATTAAGAAGTACACATTAACATTTTCGTGAGCCACTTAGTAAAACGTGCTACGTAATAATTTATGTTTTACGAGCTTCGCCTCAGTACTTTTTTGCATAGATTAATTTTTAAATTACTTAAATTCTAAAATTAATCATATAATTTTTATAACAAAAATTCAACATTCATTATGCAAGGCATGTCAGATGACGAATAGGTACCTAACTTAAATTTATGATCATTTTTAAGTTCACTGTTAGACATAGGCATTTTCCAACGAATATAATATGTCTTTTTCAGATAGGTATCGCATTTATCGAAGGACAGATTATTTAATTTTAGGGTAGGTATTTGCCTACAGTGTACTTTTTACTGTGTTAAAAAAGGCCATTGTAGTAGGAACCGGGCCTTACGAGTAAGTGCATTCCTAGAAAATTTTACGTATTGAATTTTCCTTTCAAAATATTTGATACGCATAATAATATCATTTTTATAAAAGTTATTTTAACCCTTACAAACAAATCAAAGGAACGTAGTAAGGCGTACCAAGGACATAGCCTGTCGGTACAATAATACCTCAGCCTTTGTGTTGTGTCCGCAAACCAAGAAGGTGAAAATGTCGTGTCAGTATATCAAGATGTGTATCTCAGATTTACGTGGCGTTCCCCGATTGTATCTTACAGATTAATGCGCGTGCGTCGCATAGAACCTACAGCGGTAATATAACGCCGTTCCTTATCGAAATTTATTTGCCTCAAAAGGACATTATTTAATTCACACACAATTAAAACTGTGCCTTATATCAATTGATCTAAGGTTCATTTCAAGACAGACATATCTATTGTGCATTACTTGTTGTTAGGTAAAGGGACATTTTTTGTATTATATGCCTACTTAGGTATACCTATACGAGTATAATGTAGAACCATATTTTACGAGACATTATAATTTTACCCAATTGTTTTACCCACCTGGATATTAGAAGTATTTTAATCTTGAAATTGACACTGAAATAGCGTTTGGTAGAAATTAGCACAACATTTATAGCGTTAATTGGCGTTAAAGTAATGCATTTAAGCTAGACATCTCACTTTTGGAACAAAAAATAGGAACATTAGGAAGGAATCATTAAACTTCCCAAATAACACTTGGTAGGTAGCAAAAAAGCTTAAAAAAAAATTAAAACAAAGCTTAAAAAAAATTTAAAACACCGTCTCCTAAACAGTCATTGACAAAAAAAAACTTAAATCGATCGAAATGATCACCATTATTGAATTTAAATGTGCAATTCACTTCGATTTCGAAGCAAAAGTGCCGTAAGTAAATAAAAATTAACGTGGTTCAAAAAATTTTATTTGTTCGACCTAAAGTAAAAGCTGGTAATAACAATAACTGTCGGCTATATTTTTGCCATTTACTGACTACATAGAATTTAGTCGTTAGAGTTCTATAAAGGTTAACTGAGAGTGGTCGTTCATAGTGTTTCACATTTATTTTCTTTACGGCCAACATCGCAACTATGTGAAATGCTAGTAAATCAACTGCGAGCGTGTCGCCCAGCTTCCTCGAACGTGTGTAATGCTCGACTCCGGTCAGCGAGAACCAATTTGTTTTTATTGAGACTACCCTCGAGTTATGCAAACTGGTAAGAAACGCTGAGCCCGGTGTAAACAAACTCATACCCGGCCAGGCACATTGACCTTCAAAAGTGAAATACTTTTCTCGAACTCGCCCTGAACCTACGCGGTTCAAGTTACGGTGGTTCACGCAGCCAGGTCTACCTTTAATCTGGCGCGTATGTTTTCACAAGCGTCGGCGTTCGGCCCCCGAGGCCGCGGTCGATGTGTGTAAACAATACTTAACGTTAATAGAGATATAAATTGCACGCATTTCATTTAATCCCTTTGAGAGCAATCGACACCTAACCCATTATGAAATTGGCCACTATCGCGCTGCCCAGGCGTCGAGTTTCATAACGTGTAGACTTTCGGCACACTGATCTCGCTCTATTTACGTTGCGAGAAACAAACGTCAGATCAAACCCCCGAGCGTGCTCGCAGGATCCTAAGCTAACAACTTCTGTTCGGTCTATTACTTTGAGCAAGCACATAAATTAAGAACTTTATAAGGCCATGGTTGATACGCTCGAACAAATTTAGCGTTAAATTTAATTCCATAAATTGTCTACAACATTAGCATTAGTAGGTACCTATCTGAAATTGGTCTCATAACACGCAGATAAAATAAATACAGAGTCTGAAGAGATCTGGCAGACGCCATGGCATCAAAATTAACATAATGTATTTGGCATGAACCAAGTATCTCACTCATGCAAGTTGAGCTGGAGTTCGTTGTTCGATGGTCTATTGAACAACGCATCTATAACGATATCGTAGTTGAAGATTGCTAAACTAAAATATTTTGTAAAAGTTTGCAGATATTGTGCGTAGGTATCTAATGAAACAATGTGAATGTTATTAAGTAAATATTTAAAAATTAAATTACCGTATCCCTTAGCTATAGACTCTGGGAACCAACTTAAGATGCATTGAACTGCGCTGTAGAGTTGGTAGAGTTCAGCCGTTTGATGGCAGAGTTCTACCACGCTACTCTATCATCCAGAAAATATAAATCAAGTCGAACTATAGCATGTACTGCATGAAGAAATCATTCAATCATTTCATAAACCAACTTTGGAAGCCAATACCAAGGTAAGAAGTAAATAAAAATATGAACTGCTTTATATGCTGTCAATAGGTATGTGATTGGAAATTTTCGAGTTGGTTTCTTGGAACACTCTGTTGACCATTTAAATATAACTTATTGTCATTTTACTTAGAATCCGACAATACAGGCAACAATTGAGACATGTAGATTCTTCCTGCGATGACAGTTCATGCTGGACATATTAATACGAATCACAATTATTTAGTTTGTAAAATGGTGAGGATGGAAGCACAAACGATATTCAAAACAAATGCATGGCGTCAAGTCGATTAAAATATTGATGTATTCATAGGAGATGGCAAGTGGTCAGCATTCTAAACAGGGGTGGCAGGAGACGATCCTTACATGAATGTAGTTGCTATAGCCTGAGGGTATTTTACTATAGGTAGGTACTCGCATATAGGTAAGTAGGTATACATCTGAGTTTTCAGTGTATTATTTCTAGTGGTGCACTATTAGGTATTATTTCTATTCCTCATAATATGCTAAATTTTTTAGGATCATATAGATGGTTTCCACCTACTTGCATAGGCTTTATTATTAGGACTTTAATCCTTTAACTATTTTAATTTGCGAGATTTGTTTAATTTTTAATTACTTTGATTTTAATAAGTAGCTATATAAAAATCCATACCTAATGTATTCTGCCTCTTTATAATTCACTTCTCGTTATCATTCTCGTAATTTTTATTTCATCAATACTTAGTTACTTCAGTAAGTTTATCAATATTTAAAAAAAATAATACAGTAGGTACACCTACTTTTCAATTAAAACTATTAAGTCATAATCTGGGGGCACGGCAGTGCCCCCGCCATGTCGAGCGCGAAGCAAACACTGCCGTACCATCCTTTACTGGAAC
>DWIY01000786.1:0-11667 GCA_018248615.1 Erynnis brizo brizo
TCTATTTTCTGTCACTTTTCTACCTTGGCGTTGTATGCATATGTTCAGACCGATGTCGTTACGGAAAAACGTTAGCTCGTAGTTCTATTTCAGTATCCTACGACGTGCCTACGAACACCCTATGCAACACCCTCCGAAAATAAATAATATTTTGGGTAGGATTAAGAAAAACCAACGTACCTCTTGAGGAAGTCGGTGTACTCTGCCTGGCGAATAAGTCCAGTCCTCATCATGATGGTCTGGAAGCATTGTCGCTCGATGGCCCAAAGTCGGCAGTCGGTGGCCGCCTTGATGGTGGCTGTTCTCTTGCAGTTGTAGAGAATGGCCAGCTCCCCGAACACTTTGCCAGGAGCCATCGTGCTGAGGTATTTGTTTTCTCTGGATACCTCCACTCTGCCCTCTGTGAACAAAGATGTAAAAAATTAATCAAAACATTGAATTATAGTATATTATTATATACAAATGAATTTAAAAGATAAGTCGAACACTACACATACGCTCTAAATTTAGGAATTTAACTTCCTGGTACCTATAATGTCAAAATGTGGTATTTTCTTCATGAATTCCTAATGAACATCACTTAAACAATGCATATTGGAAAACAAAACATGCATTCATCATAGTATACGTACAATAGTGATGTTGACACGATTGTTTGTACGAATAAATGTATTACTCTCTATTAGGTCTATAGACGAAAATATTTTTTTTTAGATTTATGTGTACCTAGGCTTTACCTGATAAGGTTTTTATCACTATTATTTCAATTTGCATCAGTTATTATTCACTTGCGAGATTGTCAAAATTATGAAATCAGTGCCAAGTTGGTGTATCTTAATTTACTTCGTAGTCAAATATAATGTAAAACTATTAAATAGCCTCATATTCTTATGCGAATATTTATGAACGTAATTTAATAAATAAAGGATTTCTTAAAACTGAACATAAAATAGTAATTGACAGTTTAAATATATTACTTAAACACACTTATAAAGTGAATGTTATCAAATTGCCAATGCATAACCAACGGAAACGCATAGCAAGTTATCCATCTAAGACTTATGAAATGAACTTAATCGAAATCAATTAGCGCGTACGGAATTTCCCGGAATTTATTATCTGCTTGAATTTTTGGTATCATTTCTATTTTTCCAAATACTTTACTTTTGTTATACTTAATACCTGATATATTAAATATTGTAAACCAACAAAAATTCACAAAATATGCAAATAAAGGCTGCAATTTGCATAGACTGCTAGGCAATCAAGTTTGTATCGGAAATAAACTTGTAGAGGATACACTTTCAAAACATAACCTTACCATAAAAGCTGTATTCAAGGCTAACAGCGTTAAAATAGTCACCGAACAGCTCAAAGTTGATGACTCATGCCAGTGAACGGTCAGGATATCGCAAAAAGCTAATTAACACTGATGTTTGGTAAATCTTACATAAACCAGAAATCAAAACACGACTACATTTTGTTAAATAAGAATTTAGTAAAAAACTTAAACTAAAACCGAATACGTCTGTTTTCATTTCGTAACATTTGATTTTAATAGAAAAAAAACTCATAGCAACGAATTTGTATGTAAACCGATTAAGTATTTTATAAGATACTAAACATAAACTGAACCTTAATATTTTTAAATATACTGTGATAAGCGGTAAAGCTGACTTTATATATTTTATTCAATAAGCTATTTAATGTTTTATCAAAAATGTGTAATTATATCGTTACTATGTTAAAAAGGAATGCTTAACCTCCATAACATTCTACAAGTTGCATAGAGTCTAATAATTCTAAGAAAAACCATATCCAGAAGGAATTTAATGAGGTAAAGGTTATTTTCTTTAATAAAAACCAAGAATTTATTTAAGACTCAAGATATATCAGAAGCCACGATTGATAAATCCACTCAAGGTGATAAGCGTGCGAATAAACAGAGAGGCGTGTGAATGCCTCATTGTTTCTTTATGTGGTTTGGTTTGTATACAGTTTATGAATATTTTAAGAATCATCATAGCACGCTTCGTCCCGGATCTTCTGCTGTTTTGCATGCTCTTTGAGACTATTGCCTTTTCTGCGATCTTAAGTGGCGTTAATATCTTTAATAAAGCAGAAAATTGTTTGAAGTGTATCTAATATTAGGCGGTCAGTATAGTATCATAAGACATAGACCGTGAAAATTATGTAAATCTCATTGTCGTCCAAGGCGTAACATAGGTACTCGTAGCTTTCAGATCCTGACTGTTTGAATAGAACATATTTTTGTACTACATGGATATTTATCAGTAATTTTAACAATGACAAATAGCCAGTGGATACAATAATAGTGGATACAATAATAATAGATACAGTAGATAAAATAATACAACAATGCAGTTAGGGACTAAAATAGACAAACAACTAACAAATGTAAAAATATTATACATTGAAAAACGTAACCAAAAATATTTTAGAAATCACACACCAGAAGTTCTTACACATCAGTCGACTTCTTCGGAAATATTAAATGTTTATTGGTTAAAGTAAACCCATATCGGAAACCGATATAAAAATACGATCGTGATTTCACTCTCACTGATGTGGAGCGAACATCCGTTTGTGTCGTAACATCGGTGTAAGAACGGCTGCATCTTTTATAAATCCGGGAACATTTCAAACAGATAATCGTTATTAGTCTTTATGGTTATTTTTGATCGTTTGATGTACGGTAGCATAAAGCATTGAATTTTATAGATTCATTCTCCCATTTTTATGTTAGATGAGAGATACTTTCCTTCTTTTCAAAAATATAAACACAAAAAAATGTAGGTTCCTTATAATAAATAACCTTACTACAATGTTAAATAATAATTTTACCTAAAGACATAATGATATTGAAGTGAAGCAGATTAATTAGCAAAGTACAAAAAACCTAAAACCGGTCACACTCTACTAGTATTACAATAGCTCTTTGTTCATTCAATCCGGTCTAATATTAATAGCGATTCAACCGTCAGTCCAAACACGTACGAGTACGATAAAACGATTAGCACGCCAGCCTTTGTTTTTACACCTTTCCCAACTTTAAAATGATTGCATAGTAAAGAAAAAGTTGCGGTTTGTTTAACCGCTTTGAAAGAATACGAAAAATTTAATCTGTTTGTTCTAGAAGAGTTGTCATAGTGCAAGATAAAATGCTATAGATATTTTGAAAGTAGTTATATAATATT
Source organism: Erynnis brizo brizo (assembly GCA_018248615.1). Lineage (NCBI taxonomy): Eukaryota > Metazoa > Arthropoda > Insecta > Lepidoptera > Hesperiidae > Erynnis > Erynnis brizo. The sequence goes on from DWIY01000786.1 coordinate 3,219, forward strand.
TTTCTTTTAAAATACGTTTGGATATCCTCCATTTCAATAAATAAATATACTTAATGAAAAAATAAAAAGAATTTTGAATCGAATTATGTACATAGAGGCAACAACAGAAGATGTGATGTAAAAGTGAACTCAAATATTTTAAGGTATTGATTAGATTATGCAGCAAATGACCACAAAATCAACTACAATGTATAGCATAGGACAAATATTTTGCTTGCAAATTTATCAGTAACATGAATCAGGACATTATAATTGCAGAGAGCAAACGGACGCAAATCGTTGGCTCAGAACGAAAGTGTTTCAAGGCGAAACCACGCATATTGCCGGTCGAAAGTTCATATTATGAATGCGTAGTTTGCGACAATGCTTTAAATGTGACATTTAAAAAAAATCGTATTTTTTACTGAACCGATTTTAATGAAGTTTTACCATTCCCTAAGTTGAAAAAATGCAAACAAACAATAAAGAACGATCACGATAATTATGTCAGTAAGCTTTGGAGATATGCGAGGACAAACATATGTACATACATACCTAGGTATACTTATTTTGAAGCTGTAATAGACCAACATACATATTATGTAAATATTGTGCAGTTCCATTAATATGCATTACATACATACGTGTCGAACTGATAAACCTCCTTTTTTGGAGTCGGTAATAATAACATCCCACAACAGTTGATAATCTTCAAATTAAGTACCTAAATAAAAATAATGTAATGAAAAAGCGGCCCTTAAATTAGATAAAAGTATGCTAAAATTTCCTCGTTGAAATGAAAAAAGTAGGTACATACATGAATATGACTCAAAATCTTTCGACCACTTTTCGACAAAATCAACTTTATGTTTTGTTTTCTTATTTAAGCCTGACATAATGACAAATGAGAATTTATATCCTTAAAATTGTTCATTACATTATTATTGGCCCATCAAGATGATTAAGAAGTTGCCATATCAATTTTGAAGCTTTGAATTATTTATTTTTTGTTTTCATTTATTTATTGAATTAAATAAGAATAAAATCATTCTCTTCATATAAACAAGCGAGTAACAAACTGAGGTTTCAATTTGCCCTTCACAAATAACTTGAATTTAGGTTATTCGGCAATTAAGAAACTGTAATAAAACTGTCAGGAATAGTAATGAGATTCGGTAATCGAACGATATTATTCTCATATTCATGCATGATTTAATTTAAAAGTAGGTCAGTCGATGCGGAGCAAACTTTAATTGATATGCCTTGCTCGATTCATGTAGCAACTAAGATTTGTATGTACGCTAAGGCATCTGGACTCATGGATTGGACAATTTATGAAGCAACATGTCATAAGTACTGGTATGGGAACAAGCTTGTTAATGGAACATAAGCCGGAATAACATCTACAAATATAGTCAATGTGTTTGTGTATTGAATATGGCGAAGTTCTTTGTTAGATTCAAAAGTATCTGCGTCCTCCTGAATCATGTCTGACGTCATATGTTTCAAGTTCAACCCCATGGTGTATGAATTATGAACCTTCTGCTGGAGGCCAACTTGAATAGGACCAAAATAGTTTAGATAAACAAATGATTAATGACACTCATTGGATTTTACAGCTTCTTCTTAATTTTTGAACCAAGCTAAAGTTTTATCAGGCAATCTATATCATCATAGATCTAATCGCTGATAAATATGTTCAACATTTTTATCTCTACATACTCGTATCTGATACATGTAGACTATTTAACAACTTAGTTTTGCTTTGGACTTTAAGAATTTTTCATAAGTGTTTTCACCGAGACCTCGAAAATATATCGCGTGACAACATCCATCGATCAACATCAGCAAACATACGAGATCAAAATAGCATCACGATAACAGAATATTGTGCGATAAAGTAACCTGTTGAAGTAGAATATCATAGCGTAAAAATATTATTACCTGATTCATCGTTTCGATGGAGCTTCTCAGCTAATTTGTCATTTGCCCCTTCCAGACGTGTAACGTCCAGAAGTATACCAGCATCCAGAGATGATTCAGTTGCTGTACTGTCTCGTTGACAGAGATTTCCGGTCCTCCTCTTACGAGTCCCGTATGTATGCACCGGCACTATTAATTTAGGGCGCGGTATTGAAAAGTCAGAATCTGAACCGCTTGACGAACTTTTTGCACTTCTAGAGTAAACATTGTTACTAGTCACGCGTTCTTCACTAATACGTTCTTTAGGTTGTCTAAACGTTAACATGTCATTGTACCTATCGTACCTATCGTCACTCTTAACTCTAACAGTGTTATATAATTTTCCGTATTTATCACGTTTAATTTGTCTATTAGCACCATTTGTAGTCCGGTAATCACTTTCTTTTTCTAAGTCCACTGAGTGAAATCCATTGTGAACAGGAGGCGCAGGTGGGTTTTGACTTCCGTGGAACATATCGTACTGCATTAATGTCAGCTGTTCGCTCGGAGAGAGATTTCTTTTCGGTTGAGTGACAGTAACACCATTGTAAGCTTTACTGTCTTGTTGAACAGTGTCGAGATAAGCTCTAAGGGGTGCTCTTCCTTCGCTTTTAACTCTCAATGACTTAGAACGAAAGCTAGGTTTTGCATCCTCGACACGTCCGTTTCGTTCGTTCTCTTGTTGCGTTGTGCGCTCAGGAAGTTGTTCGCATGTAGATAACGTGGCGTTATTAATAGGCTGCATATATAACCCTAAATCTTCCGCATCACTATCCAAATCGAGACTCTTTTTTCCGGATCGGGATTTTATCGGTGAAAGATCCAAAGTTGCCATGGAATTAATTATTTGATACATTGTATCTTTGCCAAAACCACGGACTGATCCATTTGGTTTCATTTCACCATTATGTACAGTTTTGTCTTTTTTCGGATTTTGTAGCTGCTTTATCTTATCACTATCGGTGTCATTGTTTTGTTGGCTTACTCTCGAATAGTATTCGTAGTAAGATTCTGATGATGGATCCAATGGTACTGGTCCCGGATCAGGCAATGGGTAGTAATTCTTTTTTGAGTCAACTTTTCTTAGTCTGTGTGCGTACTTTAGAGAGTCTTTACGTTGCGGCGGTACGGGCGGCTGACGCTCATTGGATGAAAAGGCTTCTATGTCCCATTCTGTAAAATTTCTGCGTTTTACTCTCCTTAATGTAGAAGGTTTGTAACCATTAGGCATATCCTTAAAACTGTAGCTATGCTTCAATTTATTTTGTAGCAAGAGATTATTGTTGGCTCTAGCCTTTTCTTCTATATTTTGTTGATATTTAGCTAATTGAGATATGTTTTCATGAGGAACTTGTGAATAGCCGTAACCGCTGTCTTCATACGAGTATGTTTTGCTGTCATAGTCCTTTTCATTGCTGCGACCTACGTCTCGACAGGATTTGCTTCTGGATATAGAGTTGAATTTCACTTTATTAGATTGTTCGTCATTTTCACTGTAGGTGCTAAGGTTTTTGGCTCCGACCCAGTTAGCCGCATAGACTAGGTCCATAGTCCTATCGTTGATGGAAAGCCACGGGTCCTCCATGACCGCTTTTCCTGGATAATGCTTGATTTTCATAATGTTCTGTATGCGATTATTTTTGAGTAGGCGTCATGACTTAATATGTAATTTTTCTCTTGTTGATCAATTTTCCATGTCATTGTCCCCATTATTTATTTTAAATTTTTGTCACTAAGAAAAAAATCAAAAACACATTTAATACAGCTCTAAAGAATTTAGGCATATTACAATTCTGGCATCTCTATTGGAAGAGCTAGATTTATCTCACTAACTTAAGTTTAGAATCTTTGTACCAAGAGCACGTGATTCAAGATAATGACTTCATTTTTATTTGATTAAAGTACAATATGCTTAAGCGGTATTTGTAACGGTAGTACTTATTATTAGGTAATTTTATCATGTAGTGAGACTACTTCTTGTGAACATTTTTATGTGCACTGATGTTGTTCTTAATTTAGTTATAAATAAAAAACATAGAAACTACTAATTTACAAGTATTAAAAGATATGAATGAAACTTTGTGTGATCTTCAAGCGTTTACGTACACTATTACACGTAGTAGGTATATGTTATAACTAGGCAAAATGCATTTATTTATTACTTTAAGGTAGATGATACATTTTTTAATTTAGGTTTCTGCTAAAGTTTTACTTTTTACATTAGAAATTTTCAATTTTTCTTTATTTTTAATCCTAAGTTGTGCTACAATTCGAATTGAAGCTTTTAACTTTTTCTTATATACCAATTATAGTTTAAATCGTACACGTAAGTAATTTTACAATTCGAAATTCACTTTTAACTTTTTTTTATTACTTATTTAACGTCTTAACCTTACTCTTGATGTCATTTAGACTGGGACATCATTCTATCATTCTTATAGTAAGAGGCAAACTGCTTACACTAGAGATATTCGATATAATGTTCCTGGGAACTTTATTATTAAAACAAATGTGTCATTTCATGACTCAATGGTCACAGTGACTCATCGTTGGCATGTTGTTTAATGTCATCCATCCAAGGTTTACTCGTAGAACCTTTGATAGCATTTATACATATGTAAGTAAGTAATTTGAATTATTCGTCTACTAAGTATGTATCCGTCCTTCCTCTAAGCCCTTGGTAGTCCACTGCTGGACATGGGCCTCCCCTAACCAACACCACTCCACATGGTCCTGGGCCCTCTGAATTCAACGTTTTCCCGCTGTCTTCTTCAGGTCGTCGGTTCATCTCTTAGGAGAGTGTCTGTGCTCCTTTTGCGTAAACGTGGTCGCCATTCGAGGTAATTTCTTCCCCATCGGTTGTCAGTTAAGTATGTTTAAGGAATTTAAGGAATGCAAAATAAAATTATCCTGATATTCCTCGTTCTGCTAATAATACGTGAACTTGCCGCTTTCTATAATTAGACATAATTATCTGTCATAGACATTTACCATCCGTAACTAACAACACGGTCGTTAACTTTCATACAAATGAATAATTATACCAACTACGAATATTGTGTTGACTGAGAGCTTTCTACACACCTATGTAAAACTATAAAATTTTAAATTTAAGATTCAGTCGTTTTAGCCAAATGGTCCTAAAAATGACTAGTGTGCTTCAGTGTTTAAGGTACTGGCGTAGTCCTGAGTTTAAATTTCTGTTTGTGGACTATTTGTTTTTGTTTATGTGCTTGTCCTATGTTTGTCCAACTGTCCATGACATCCTCGAAAGAGGGAATCCGAGTAAGTACCTACTGGTATGAGGCTGTGAGTGTGAGGCATTATTTATTTATTATTCATTGTTCATTTTTTACAGATTTTTTATAAGTAAGTTCTCTAATAGCTTCAAAAAACATTGTTTGACCAACAGACACTAAAAATATACTAATCTGTTTTGTCTTTGCCTACTTTTATGCATATTTATAATATTATGAATATTATCTAATAGTGATATAATTAGCTTCATTTCGCTAGACCCTCGAGGCCCAGTGGTTTCTTCAGCGGTAAGGTCCATAAGGTCTTACGCAATGCGTGCTTGCGTCCCGTGACGCATCCGTTCTTGCGATAACTGTTTAGTTTAGGTCGTTGGTTCGCTTAATGCGGATCAGCCGGTTTAATGTTGGTTGTTAACAGAAATCTTTTTAGGGTTCTGTTATTATGTACCTACCTAAAGGTAACAAAAAGAACCTTATTATTTTTTAAAGGAATCTAGTTTAGGGAATTACCTTGATTTAAAGAACTGTAGTTATGAAGTAGAAACTGTTAATATTAATGTTAATATAAGGAATTTTGCGAGGACAGAATAGCTCTGACAATTGTTGTAAGAAAAAACAAATAATGCTAAACATATAATAACAAATGCCTGCACTGTCTGTCTGTCACAGAGCTATCTCTTAAATGGAAATAGGTAACACCTGAAAAATTTGCATATAAATAAATTTTGACTAAGTTGTAAATTTTATGATAATTGAAAGCAAATTTATGATTAAAAATGCAAAAATTCTTCTTATAATTTTATTCAAAGAAACAGGTGTTTGATGTAATACTCTATAAAGAATGCTTTGGTATAGAGAAATATAAAATATTTAATTGTTGATTAATTATTCATTCATAAAGTTGTAGGCATATTGAGAATTTAAATAATGAAAACAATTTCGTTATAAATCTAAAATATTGAAAATGAAATACGCGAGGGACACAGAAAGCAATTAAATGCATAAATAATACTGATGTAATAATTTACCTAACATGAATTAACTGTAATGATGTTACGATAGAAGGTTTAGTAACAGTGGACAATATTACTTAATGATAATGAATGAATAATGCTTCAAACTAGAATACCGTTAGTACTTCTTTTATTTTGAATTCAATGCACATGACAACAAACTCATCGTAAATCCAGAACAAGAAAATTTTAATTCGCATTCAAGTTCCCAATAGTAAGAATACTTGTTAAAGTTACATCACGCATTTATCTCTTTTACATACTTTCAAATCATTGTGAGTATTTACAAGTGCAGAAGATTGAAAGATTTGCAATGGGATAAGCTGGCTGGCAACATCGGGCACCGTTAGCACAGAAGCTAGTTTTTAACATTTATTGTTATTGCTGTACTTTCACTGCGTTTTACTGCAACTTCAATGTGCCATGCATACTGAGATCCAAAATGCAGCAAGCGCAAAAAGGTTTTGTTACGTAATAGTGGCAACTGTTCATCTGCTTTCGCAACTGGTTTTTTTGTGTTTTTTATAGTAAATTTCAAAAGTGGGATACTTTAAATTATTTATTTATACTTTTATTTTAAGGTCGCTTTTATTGCGATAGCTAAAAAAGTTGAGCCCACTTTTTTTCTCTAGTATAGTATCACTCTAGTTGTAGAAGTCTTTGAATAAACGAACAGTTAACGGACATGTAATATTAATGCGATGTGTTAAATGGGCACTGCAACCCATGGATGCCTCAAAATGATAGAAATCCTCTATGAACTTGAAGCCATTAGTGGGTGGATTCTTAATTACGAAACTAAGGTATTCGTCTCAAATGAAGTAGCTCCGGCAGTATCACCGAATCAATTAATATGAAATTTAATGGATCTATCATAAACACAAAACATGAAGAATAATAATATAGGTACCTACTGTTTTGCGACAAGTGAAGAGGGTCGCGGTAAGGAGATCAGAAATGTAGCAAAAAGATTAGTTACGTAATAGAGGCTACTGTTCAACGAAGTTGGAGCTTTCGCAACTGGTGTTTTTGTTTCTTTATTACGTTTTGATTATCTTGCCGAGTTCATGTTATCTGCGATTGCATCTTTTACTTCCGGAGCCAACATTGTTTTGTTATTAAGATAAGCTTTTGTTTGTTTATTTTTATTCGTTTCCATTGTGGTATTTACAGAATTTAATTTCTCCATACCTGGAAAGTTGTGTATGTGAGAGTCTCCATGTTTATTACTTGTTTTTAAACAAACTAAGACGCGAGTTGTCTAGTTAATCATTTAATTAGCAGATGCCGTTATTAACTTCATCTCTATGGATCTTACTAAAGATAAAAAGAAATCTCATTAAAATTTAATGCACACTATCTGCAGTAACGTTATGCTCCGTAAACTATCGCATACTCAGAGTGGACCCCTGAGTAGTATTTTGAATGTAATGAGCGAACATTTTACTATATAAGATTGTTAAGCTCAATAAAATTTTCTCTCAAGCTCAATAAAAAAGAGAATTAAGTTATATTCATTAGAATCTGATTTAAAACATAAGTTTTAGTTTAACTAAAAGTAAAAACAACTCAATTTTAAAGTAAAGTGGCAAGTTAAGCAACAGCTTAAATATTTAAAATGAAAAATAAGATTGAAGAGTAACCTGTTATGATTTACAACATAACATTTGCATACATTATGCAAATTGTAAATGCAAAGTGTATTTTAAGCGTGACCCCTGTTTCGGAAAATTGCAGAAATCGACGTCTTGCTGTACATGTAAACTTGAAGGATTAAACCTATTAATTCTTCGTGCATTGGCGAATTAGTATTAATCATTGATCGCACGATCGGAGTAATAGAAAACGATTTCTAGACAGCAATTGATGGTCGAGTTGAAACCAGTTTATTGGTCCACATATACAGTCGAGCGACCACCGGTGATATGTTAGAATCAAATCCAGGAACTCGAGAAATCATCGGCCAATACCTAGATTGTACATGCAAGCGTGAACAGTGTAACACTATTTCAGAAAGTATTGCAGTAGGTATGTGTGTTATTCTAAGCCCCATTATTGTTTTATGCGACCCGGAATGCTACTAAACATAACTACCATAACAGTTTGATTACTTTTTTAGATGCCAGGTGAACTTGCACGTAACTGTCGGGAGTATCCTTAGTTTCATTTTCCTAAAATAATACATTAACTACCTACTTTTTATCATGTTAAATGCAACTTTAGATAATATTCTAACTT
>DWIY01000787.1:0-11654 GCA_018248615.1 Erynnis brizo brizo
GCATCATTATCTCCTGTATTCTGTGGTCGGATTTGTTTCTATCACGTTCATAACATGGGGTACACTTCAACTGAGAAGGCAATATCGAAGCCGCAGCGCGAACCTACGTCAGACACTGGACTCCCGCGGCGCTGATCTACCAACCCACGGACGGCCTTCACAGCCTGAGAAGCCCGCGAACTTCAATAGTATTACCAACGACGTGATCGTAGCTGCTGCCCGTAAATTAGATAAGGCATCATCGCCCTAACGCTTTATGGGATTTTCTATTCTTTTCCTTTACTCTTAAAATTTGGCAGCATGTACGAGCACGCTCGACATTATTAATTTGCTGACGGCCGCGTATCGATTCTCATACTTATTTGTAATCATATGAATTTACTTTAGTACAATAAAACTCTTTACGGTGACGGACACTTTTATTAAACATTCCGCTCCCGCCAAAACTTACAACTAACTACATAATAACTATTTACATATACTTAACTACAACAACTTACATCTATGAGTAAAGGATACACTACCCTTTACATGCTTCGAGCCGGATCTTCATCAGCGATTGTGTGTTAAATTGTGATAAGTGATAAATTTGTAGCAGCGAATCGGTTGGCTGGCCTCCCAGAAGCGGGTCTCCCCAGTTGATTGAGAAGGCGCACACGCTGCAGAGGCATCCTTGTCACGTGCTAACACACCAGGAGAACGGACCACAAGTAAAATCTTCTCACATTAAGCAACATGAAGAACCTACTTGTGAAACAACAAATTATTGCCGAAGGAATCGAAAAGATCTTGGTTAATTTTAAGAAGGACTCCTCCAGCCGCAAAACAAAGGAGTATGGACTTAAACGCCTGGAAGCTCTGGAAGCACTATGGGGTGAGTTTGAAGTTAATCATAGCCAACTTCTGACTTTCGAAGATACATCTGATCAGTACTTCACCACCAAGGCTTACGAAAGAGTTGCCTCCATATACGAGACTACTAAGGACGCTCTCCGAAAGATCATTCAAGCCGAGGAAATTCCCGAGGTAACCGAAGCTGGTGGATTATCGAAAACTGATGAACTAATGAGTCTTCAAGGTACTAACTTCCGTGCCTTTTCCCGTATGGTACGTAACATTGATCTCAACACTATTACTGAGAAATGGGAACTTGAAGACAAGCTACAAGCCTTACAGTCCCGCTGGCGTGTCATCGATGACACTCACTGGCAGATTGACAACCTTCTGATTGGTACCAACTTGGAGTACGAAGAGCAATTCTCAAGACGTGAAGCAGAATACGAGGCTACCAAGCGAGAACTACACCGCAAGTTGAACGCAACTTCTCACCAACAGCGTAGCCTGCCTCCCATTGAAATCCCAGCATTCACTGGTAACTATGCACAGTGGCCAAAATTCATGGATTTATATTGTGAGGCAATTCACAACAATGCGATGCTTACACCGACGCAAAAAATGCAACATCTCAAGGGAAAACTTAGAGGAGAAGCTGAACGTATTGTACAACATCTCACCGTGACGGGTGAAAACTATGATGCCTGCTGGGAAATTCTCACTCATCGGTACAATAATAAGCAGCTACTTTTCACTCGACAAATCCAAATGCTTATGAATCAGCCAATAATTCAACATCAATCCTCGTACGACCTAAAGCGCCTGTATGATACTAATCTAGAAACCATACATGCGATCCACAATCTGGGAATCGACACAACGAGCTGGGATCCCATCCTAGTACATATTTTGGCTGGTAAACTGGACTCCGACACCTATGCCTCCTACATGGAAACCAGAAAACAGCCAAGAGAACTTCCATCGTTTGATGAGTTTATGGAGTTCCTACAACGGAAGTTTACCGCCTTAGAACCAATAAACAAGAAAAAACTTCAAAATATTTCTACATCAAGGACGGTTCCATCAAATAAAGAAAACCCTGCAGTGTACTCAAGAGCATTCCAACCTTCATCAAGTAAACCTAAGAATTATCTTGGTAAAACATACCACGTGAATACCGAAAGAAATTGCCCGCTATGTAAAAGCGACCATTACTTACTTTATTGTCAATCATTCAAGCATATGACCTCGGAGTCTAAATTGGAAACAATATCGTAATGAAACATATGCAAGAATTGCATTGGAACACAATGGCAAGCAGTGCACATCGATTAAGCGATGCCGCGTATGCAGTAAACAACATCATACCTCATTGCATGACTTATTACGAGAAATGGATACGTCGAAGTTACCGACGAATACGACACCGCTCGTGCCAACTCCGTCCCTGCAATCGCAGCGTAAGGCGAATCATGTTACCGGCGATTTCAATGAAGTCCTTCTTGCCACCGCTCAACTTAAAATTAAATCAGCTGATGGAACGTACCTGAAACTAAGATGTTTACTAGATCAAGGTTCGCAAGTAAATCTGATCACTGAATCTGCTGCCCAGCGTCTCGGATTACAGCGCCGAAAACAGAGTGCAACTATATCTGGGATTGGGTTTTCGGCGAGTCAAAGCCACGGAACCGTACAGCTTGTTTGCGAGTCATTATTAGGCGACTACACCTTCACAACTGAAGCCCTGATCATGACCAAGATGCTCAACAACCTTCCAAACTACACCTTCGAAAAACAGCAGTGGCCACACTTAGAAAATATCAACTTGGCTGATGAGGCCTACAACATATCTCGGCCAGTCGACATTCTTCTGAATGCTGGAGTGTACGCCGACATCGTTATGGCTGGAGTACTTAGAGGCCCTCCTGAGGCACCTATCGCGCAACAAACTAAGCTTGGCTGGGTGTTAATGGGGAACGTAAACACTTTTAACTGCCACGTCATTCTCAATAACATCGATGAAATCTCCAGGTTCTGGGAAATGGAGGAAATTATGGAACCGCATCCTGAAACACCCGAAAGCAACTACTGCGAAACATTATATACCTCCACAACACGTTGACAGGAAGACGGACGATATGAGGTCAAAATCCCTATGAAACCAAACTTTCAACAACATTTGGGGGCTTCCCGGCCACAGGCTGTCGCTCAATTCCGGCAATTGGAGAAAAAACTAGCAAGGGACCAACAGTTAGCTAAGGACTATAAAGCATTCATTAACGAATACATTGAACTCAACCACATGAAGGAATGCCATGTGCCACGCGAACCCAGCTGTGTACTACCTCATCATGGAGTCATCAAGCCTGACTCCACCACCACAAAGCTCCGAGTCGTTTTCAACTTTTCCGCTAATACATCATCAGGTCACAGTCTGAATGACCTGATGGAATGTGGCCCAAACATCCAGCAAGATCTCCAATCTATCATCATACGCTGGAGATCATTTCAATTCGTCTACACCGCTGACATTGAAAAGTTCTACAGACAAATACTGGTCCATGAAGAAGATCAGCATTTACAAAAGATAGTGTGGAGAGAGTCTAGTTCAGACCCTATCAAGGAGTACCAGCTATGCACGGTCTCATACGGTAGTAAGTCTGCATCATTCCTTGCCATGCGCACTATCAAACAACTTATCAAGGATGACAAAGACAAGTATCCTGCAGCAGCGCCTATCCTGGCCTGGCCTATATACGTGGACGACCTACTAGGCGGAAGCAACACCATAGACGAAGCGAAAAGGGCACAGACTGAACTGATTGACATGATGAAGGGCGGAGGATTCAACCTTCGCAAATGGGCCAGTAATAGTTCTGCGCTACTAAAAAATTTGCCTGAGAACCTAATTAATCAAAACGTGCTCAAATTTAAACATGCCGACACAAACAAGACACTCGGCATCAATTGGAATTCGAGCACGGATCATTTTACATTTCAACATAATACGCCTAACAACAAACCCGGTGTTATAACTAAACGAAAACTACTTTCCGACATTTCTAAACTATATGATCCGTTAGGATGGCTATCACCTATCACCATGAAGGCCAAACTGATATTTCAACAGACGTGGGCGGCAGATGTAACCTGGGATGCACCACTTCCAGACTGCATTCAACATGAATGGGAGCAATTTCGTCATGACCTGCCTCAAATCAACAAGATTGAAATCCCGCGATGGATGGGAAATACATCGCAGCCAATCGAGTTGCATGGATTTAGTGACGCATCGGAGAAGGCTTACACATGCGCTATCTACTGCAAGTCCATCGACGGCCTAGGTCAGAGCCACGTCAAGTTAGTCGCCGGAAAAACGAAACTTGCGCCACTGAGAGCACCAATTTCCTTGCCAAAATTAGAATTAAATGGAGCTCAATTGTTGTCACAGCTAATGAAAAAGACCATAAACTCAATAAACGTACAGAATGTAACGGTACATGGATGGACCGACTCTATGGTAGTACTGGGATGGCTACACGGAAACCCAGGGCGTTGGAAAACCTTCGTATCCAACAGAGTGATAAAGATAATAGAAACATGCCCGCTGGCTGTTGGAAACACGTGAAATCGGAAGATAACCCAGTGGACTGTGCTAGTAGAGGACTTAACCCATCGCAGCTTTTATCACATCCATTGTGGTGGGAAGGCCCCACCTGGCTAACGGAAAACAAGGTACCAAGCCAAAAGGAATATCATACTGATGCTGAACAAAAACAGATGAAACAAATTTGTGTTACTCAGAAATCCATTCCTTTGATCGAGGAACTTCTAAACATTAGCAGCTCTATGGCGCACTTAACAAGAGTGCTAAGTTGGGTATTACGATTTACAAACAATGCGCGTGACGTCAAAAATGCCAAACGAATATCGCACTTAACAACAAGTGATTTGGATAATGCGCATATTGCAATTATTAAGGCGACACAATTAAATTACTTCGCCGACGATATTGCACAACTTAAAAAATACAATCGAGTGCGATCTACAAGCAACACTTTAAACTTAAACCCATTTTTGGACAAACACAATATTATTCGTGTTGGAGGGCGGTTAGAGCATGCAGATTTGAGTCAAGAACAAAAACATCCTATTATCTTACAATACAACAGCAAGTTAACGGAGTTATTGATCGACCAAGCGCACAAGCAGACCTTGCACGGTGGAGCCCGATCAACCCTATCACATCTACGGAATAGATATTGGGTAATCAGCGGTTTGAGAGCGGTCAAAAAACAACTTGTCAGGTGCATTCGGTGTCATCGTTTCAAGACTGCCCATAACAATCAACTAATGGCGGATCTACCACCACCGCGTGTTACACCCTCGCGACCATTTACGCACACCGTTGTTGATTTCACGGGGCATGTGGAAATCAAAGCTAACAAGGGCAGAGGAATAAAAACTACGAAGGTCTACATCGCTGTATTCATATGTCTATGTACCAAGGCTATCCATCTTGAGCTGGTCTCCGATCTCAGCACTGCTGCCTTCCTAAATGCCTTAAAGCGGTTATGCGCCCGCAGAGGAAGACCTGGACATATCTACAGTGACAACGGCACAAACTTTGTGGGTGCTGCCAGAACCTTAGATAAACAACACAAGGAAGCTTTGCAATACTACATCAACGATGACGTCATAACAAGCCTCTCCGAAGAAGGAATTGAGTGGCACTTCAACGCACCTTCATGGCCCACGGCTGGTGGACTCTGGGAGAGAGCAGTCAGAAGTCTCAAACATCATCTGAAACGTGTACTCGGGGACCAAAAATTAACCTTTGAGGAGTTCTACACTCTCCTGACACAAATTGAAGCGTGTCTTAACTCTCGACCCCTGGTAGCCCTAACAGAAAACATTGACAGCATCGACTGCTTGACCCCGGCACACTTCCTGATTGGCGAGTCTGTTCTGGAGCCGCCATCATCCATTGGGAGCGATCATGATATGACCTTCACCAAGAGATGGTAACTTGTGAACAAAATGTTCAAGGACTTTTGGAAAAAATGGTCCATCGACTACCTGCAAACACTACAAACGCGAAGCAAATGGCACTTTCCAACATCAAATTTAGAAGTCGGGGACATCGTCATTGTAAAGGAGGACAACGTACCCCCTGCCAAATGGATTCTGGGTTGGATATTGGAAACTCATCCCGGTACGGATGGGCGGGTGCGCGTCGTGACACTGAAGACGAAGGCAAGCACAATGAAACGACCTATTACCAAACTGTCTCGTCTCCCAATAGAATCGTCAAATCCTACCACGACGGTCCCTCGTGATGAACCCACGAAGCCTTCAATACAAGGAACACGTCGGACAAACAATAGTAAAAGGCATTTTAACAACTTTTTTTGCGCATTACTGATGACAATTACCCTGTGTGTGGGACCCAGCATGTCACAAATGAATAATATAACCGAGCTCAACCCTGCACGACTCATATACTTTGATAAGATGGCTGACCTTCAAATCATTCAAGATGAATGGAAAATGGTCGTGTACTACAACATGTCAACATATTGGAGAACTTTGAAAAACATTCAAAATTACGTCGAACATTTCAATACACTATGCAAGGGAGAATCATCTTATCTGTCAATATCTTCTCAGTTTCAACACGAGCTGGACGAAATTCGGCATTACAACGACATCTTACGCTCTGAGCATGGTCTAGCCCAACGAAAACGAGGACTTATAGATGGAATCGGATACGTAGCCAATTCCTTATTTGGCGTTTTGGATCAGAGATTCGCTGACCAATATGAAAAAGATATTCAGATAATTCAATTCAATGAAGATCACCTGCTGAACCTGTACAAGAACCATACGTCAATTATAGAGAGTGAATATAATCTGTTGAAGAGAAACGAGAAGATAATGAACACGCAATTTCGCATCATCGATCAGGATCTTGCCGAAGCTAAAAAAGAGATAAGACTCAGCCGCGACAGTGCAATGTATATTACTGCTACCGCTCTCGCTGTGAGCATGATGATCTCGAACATTCGACAAATACAAGAACAACTTCTAGATGTAGTAACAGACGTTCGAAATGGAAAAATAGACACACACCTCATTAAACCTGACCAATTCGAGGAGCAGCTCAACATCATCTCTGGTCAGCTACCGAGCGATTTGTCACTTCCTTACGTGAATACACGTCATTGCATGCGAGGCCAATACAAGCTGGCGCGAGTACACGCGCGCTTAACAAGTCAATACCTACTTTTCGAAATAAAGCTGCCACTAATTAATAATGAACAATACGAACTTAACCGGATAATACCTATTCCTAAAATCATTAAAGAAAAGGAGACGACGATAATACTTGCATCTACATATCTGGCAGTAAACCTGAAAAAGGACGTGGTGGTACCACTAGAAGATCAAGATGTCGCAGCCTGCACCACTGTAAGAGAAAGTCAATTATTATGTACAATTAATCAGCCCATTTATAACATCAAGGCAGCGAAATCATATTGCGAGGCGCAAATATTAAACAATGGCGACTTATCTTCGTGCCGAACAAGAGTATCCGATTGCAATGATCGCTGGGTACGGTTACACAATCGCGGCGCCTGGCTATTCTCCTGTTGCGAAGAATGCACTACGCGCATTTTCTGTCCAGCTGGAGTGACGTCGCAGCATTTAAACGGTGTGGGATTGATGAGCCTTAGCCTTGGCTGCATGCTGAAGGCAGACAGCTTCGTTATTCACGCTCACAAAGACTATCATAGTGAGATGAGGCTGACTCCAAATGAAGAAAAAACATACGTACGAGAGTAGAGTATAAACTATATCCTAACAGACTTCAATCATACCTTCGTGCCCGAGGATCATAAAGCTGCACTGGATGCAATTAAAACTACAATTGACAAGGTCAAGGAAGAGTAGGAAACCCTGAGTGTGCAGTCGCTGGCACATAGCTCGCATCATTATCTCCTGTATTCTGTGGTCGGATTTGTTTCTATCACGTTCATAACATGGGGTACACTTCAACTGAGAAAGCAATATCGAAGCCGCAGCGCGAACCTACGTCAGACACTGGACTCCCGCGGCGCTGATCTACCAACCCACGGACGGTCTTCACAGCCCGAGCGGCTCGCGAACTTCAATAGTATTACCAACGACGTGATCGTAGCTGCTGCCCGTAAATTAGATAAGGCATCATCGCCCTAAGCTCTATTCTATGCTTTATGGGATTTTCTATTCTTTTCTTTTTCTCTTTAAATTTGGCAGCATGTACGAGCACGCTCGACATTATTAATTTGCCGAAGGCCGCGTATCGATTCTCATACTTATTTGTAATCATATGAATTTACTTTAGTACAATAAACACTCTTTACGGTGACGGACACTTTTATTAAACATTCCGCTCCCGCCAAAACTTACAACTAACCACATAATAACTATTTACATAATATACTTAACTACAACAACTTACATCTATGAGTAAAGGATACACTACCCTTTACAGTTGTAGACTATAGGCGTTTAAATGACATAACAACCGACGATAAATACCCATTACCAAATATAAACGACTTATTTGACATGTTAGGTAAAAGCGTTTACTTTTCTACCTTAGATCTAGCTAGTGGCTATCACCAAATAGAAGTAGAAGAAGCTGATAGAGCAAAAACTGCATTTAGTACACCCTTCGGACATTATGAATTTAACCGGATGCTTTTTGGTCTTAAAACGGCACCAGCTACTTTTCAACGCGCAATGGATAATGTCTTGAGAGGATTACAAGGAATCCATTTTCTTGTATATTTAGATGATGTCATAATATTTTCTAGAAGCTTACAATAACACGTTCAGAAAGTAAAAGCTGTATTTGATAGATTCCGCGAAATAAATTTGAAATTTCAGAAGTTCAGTTAGATAAGTCACATTTTTTGAGAAAGGAAATCCTGTACCTCGGACACACCATAACTAGTAATGGACTTAAACCGAATAATAATAAAATTAACGCAATTTTGAATTATCCAATGCCGCAAACAGTTACGCAAATAAAAAGTTTCCTAGGTTTGGTTGGTTATTATAGGAAATTTATAAAGGATTTCGCAAAAATAACTAGACCTTTAACAGCTTGTTTAAAAAAGGGCCGTAAAATAATTATCGATAAAGACTACATAGAATGTTTTGAAACATGCAAAAAGATATTAACTAATGCAACGTTACTGCAATTTTCAAAACCTTTCGTTTTAACCACAGATGCATCAAATTTTTCAATCGGAGCCGTGTTATCACAGGGTCAAATAGGTTCTGATAAACCAGTAGCATATGCAAGTAGGACATTAAGTGACACTGAATCTAGATACAGCACAATAGAAAAAGAGCTTTTAGCAGTAGTATGGGCTGTGAAGCATTTTAGGCCATATTTGTATGGAAATAAGTTTAAAATTTACACTGACCATAGACTTTTAGCTTGGCTGTATTCCTTAAAGGAACCCAATTGTAAACTAACTAGATGGCGGTTAAGATTAGAAGAGTATGATTTTGAAGTATGTTACAAAAAGGGACCTCAAAATACTAATGCCGATGCACTTTCTAGGATTAAGCTTAATATTTTAGATGATTACGAGTCTATATTAGTTAACCCCGATCCCGAGAATAGTGACGAATTAAGGGAAATTAATAGGGAATTAGAATTATTTATGTGGTGGCTGGTGGCAGGATGAAATAAACACTTTCTTCTTCTTCAAGGTATTTATTTCGTCTTCAAACCTTGTAACGCGTCTTAATCGACTTTCTCCTCAATCCTCAGTCCCGCCATCTTGCATTTCCTTTCTCTCTCCCCTTCACTCACGTACATCCGTCTCCTTCTCGCTTCTACTTGCATTCATCCACTGTTACGTTCCGTTCTTCCATTCCTACACTCTCGGCTGTCCTGACATTCTGGCTGCCCTCAGCCACAATCATAACATACACTCATACACCGTTCACACCTACTCACATATCCCTTATACTCCTATTACAATATTTCAACTTAAAAGTAAATTATGCTAACAAGTAAAATCAAAAGCTTATAAAATTCTACTTATTTTAAATACAATGGTTTACCCTATCATGGACTATTTTTATAACAAATTATATTGGTTAGCCTTATAACAAATTATATGGTCTTTAGCAAACAAAACCCCAGAAAAATAAAATTAAAAGGAATCATATTAAAAAAAAACATGAGAAAAAAAACATCTAATTACCTAACCCATCATCTCTAAATTCAGGCCATGTTTTCATATGATCTGCAGAGCTGGAGGTCTTAATTAGTCCCTCTCTAGAGCTGTCTATCTTCTCCACTTCATAACGATCATTTCTCTTTACTTTAGTTACCAGATAAGGTCCTAAAAACTTTTCCTTTAGTTTTAGTCCTGACCCAAATTGAGTACGCTTAATTGCCACTCTGTCGCCTTCTTTATACTTATAACTTTCCTTCCTCTTCTTATTATAATTTTTAGCGTTCTCATCTTGAACCTTCTCCATTTGATTTCTAGTCGACAATCTTAATTCCTCACGCTGTTGAACAAAGTCATCTAAACACTCCTGCTGTAGTAAACTATAAATTTCAATATCTTCTTTAGT
This sequence comes from Erynnis brizo brizo, assembly GCA_018248615.1. Lineage (NCBI taxonomy): Eukaryota > Metazoa > Arthropoda > Insecta > Lepidoptera > Hesperiidae > Erynnis > Erynnis brizo. The sequence continues at coordinate 10,486 of DWIY01000787.1, forward strand.
TTTCATCTTAGTGCCCATTATCAATTCAAATAGTGTTGTATTCACACTTCTCTGAAAAGTGCCATTTAGGGCCTGTTGCAAACGACTTACATGCTTGTACCACAATGATTGGTCTGAAACACATAATTGGTTAGCACAGATATTATGATTCGATGAATTCTTTCAACCTGCCCATTACCACGTGGTACCCCTGTTGTAATGGTCACATGTTCTATTCTCTCTTTATCACAATACTCTTTAAATTCAGAACTTGTGAATGATGTTCCTCGGTCAGTAATCAATCTGATGGGGTTACCAAAAGTCTGCTGGTGAATTCTAAGTTTATTAATAGTTTCCTCTGAAGTTGTTCCCTTTGTTGGAAATATCCATATAAATTTTGAAAATCCATCTACTATTGTAAAGATAAATCATATTGTTTCCTTGTTGCCGTCAATGGCCCGATATGGTCACAATGCAAAGTATGTAATGTTATGTTTGTCTATGGAATTTAAAAAGCCTTCCTGTCGTCCTTCTTTCTTTGTAGCCAATATACATGGTATACATGTTACCAAAAAGTCTTCAATCTTGCTACCTACATTTTTAATAAAATAATCTTTGCCAATAAGTTCTACCATCTTCTTTTTTGAAAAATGTCCCCTCTCATGCACTCTTCTAATTATTTCCAACTCCATACTTTTAGGTATGACCAATCGTTTATCCATACCTTTATACAGTAGACCATTCTCTAGGATGTAATCGCTGTAGGGCTTCTCACTGAGTATATCCTTGATAGCTTTCAAACCCTCATCTATGTCCTGAGCACGTTGTATTTGATCATGTAAATTTATCACAGTAGCTACTGTAAATGGGTTTCTACTTAAAGCGTCTATATGTCTCATCCTGCTTCCTGACCTGTGTTCAATTTCAAAGTCATAATAATATAATAATGTCCTAGCCGATTTCGGCCATAGCGACTGCTGGACAGGCTCAGCAGCTGGCGTCTCGTTGGTCCGCGCGGTCGTGTGCTCTCATGTAATATAATGCAATAAGTGAGTACGCCGCCACTATAATTGTAGTTTACAGCCTTTGGTGGTCTGGCTTTTAGCTCGTCTATTTTTGCATCAAGCTCGTCTTTGCGTGAGTTTTCAAAGACGCCGATCTTCTGCCTTACGAGACGTCTCCATTCTGGG
>DWIY01000788.1:0-11653 GCA_018248615.1 Erynnis brizo brizo
ATGCAGGTTTCCTCACGATGTTTTCCTTCACCGTAACAGCAGGTGATATTTAATTTTATAAAGCGCACATAACTTTTGTACAAAGCCATTGGTGCGTGCCACGGGATTCGAACCCAGACCCCTCGATGCGAGGTCGAATTCTAAACCACTGGGCTATCACCGCTATGATATTGACATTTAGCACATCTTTAAGTTTGATGCTTACCCAGAATCAACGGAGTTATCGACCTCGGGCCAACTGAGGCGGCGTTTGCAGAAGGCCATAGCGGGCTTCTCGGCGGGAGGCTGGGGCCGAGGCACGCGAAGAGAGCCGCCGCGGCGGACCGGCGTCGCTGGTGCCAGGCAGTCCAACGTGCGTCGGCGTGCGTTCAGGGCAGACGCGCCCTCGGTCGGCAGTACACGGGGGTAACCTGTATTTAATTAATAGTTTCAAGCTTATACCTTAATTAAAAAAGAAAGTTCAGAAACTTGAACCTGCCTAAATCTGTTAGCGGTACGACCAATGTACATACCACTTACATATTTTAGGGCAATTCTACACCACACACCACCTTGATGCGTCCATTAATTACGTCGGGCTATTTTGAGGATTTTTCCACTCACATCTTGGTAAGATTCCCTTAAATTTCATAACGTGTATTTTAATGAAAGCAGAGGTATTTTAATGTACTCTAAATTTATAATACTTGTATTTTAATACCTACATGAAAACTAAAATTATCCATCCATAGCAATATTACCTAAGTATCATAGAGCAGAAAACTTTCTCACGTAAATTTTCAATATTCTATCAATCTACATAAGTGACACGCAGGTGCCGAGGTGCGAAGTATAAAGGAATTAGGTATTTCTGGAATTCTCGTCACAAGTTCCCTTTACACCTTTGACTTTCAATTGAATATTCACAATTCCTTTTTACGCAATGGAACTTACAGACTTCCACGCCTGTATCTTGTTATTTTTCATCCTTCAACTTTGGATATATAAATGGAGTATTTTACTCTACAGACCTGCCGTATTTGACCGTATCTGACATTTTTGATACAGGGAATCCAGGCGCAAGTGTATAAATTTCAAGGTTTGTTGATTTCTGTCTGTATCGGTGTAATTTTCCATAAACAATTTAGATACTTACATCTAAAGAGTCTAATCTAGTCTGCTAACCTTCCCAGCATAAAATTATTGTTTATTATTGTATCGACGTATTATATATTTTTAAATTAACCAGGGGTTTGATGGCTTGATAATGGACTTTAAGCCTAAAGTTTTCTGTTTATTTTTACTAGAATTCTGAAAATCAAAATTCCAAACAAAATTTGATATTTTGTAGTTTCGTAACTTCTACTAACAACATTGTTATCAACAACTTGACGAATTATTAGAATACTCGTAGAACATGACTTTATTTTCAATCAAGTCATTTTTTTTCCTTTATTTAAGGGCTTTGTCTCATAAGATGTTTATTATGTTTGTTATTTTTACACGCTTTATATTAGCTTCACCTGTATGTTTGTTTGTTGGTTTTTTACCGACTACTTTGAGCGCGATTTTTACCCACTTTAAACTGCCAGATTTCATTCAAACTTTGCAGATTAAACGAGGACCGATGACAATTTACTAAATAAGTTCTTAATACACTAATTTGATGAAATTATTCAATTTTTTAATAAGACTTTTTTTTATTTAAGTATAATATATTTTTATACAATGAAATTCTTTTTTTTTATATTTTGGGCAGTTTTGATATGAAAGTTACTCTTATGAAATTTGCCAAAAGTTCTATGAGGTTTTTGAGTTATAAATATTTGAAAATTCTCGATTTTAACCAACTTTGAAGATTAATTACAAATTAATTAATTATTTAGGCTAGATTTCATTTAGGTACATGGTCGTAAAGAAGAATTTTTCAAAGATTATATTATTAAAACCATAATATCCCGTTACAGTTTGTATTAAATAAACAAAAAAAGTGATATAAGTAAATCGAACTAAAAAGTGGATAATACCTATAATAAATTTTAATAAAGTTAAAAAAATTAAAAACATGCTTTTGAAGAACATCGAACTAAAAAGTGAAAATAATTTTCAAAATAAGTGTAGGTACCTAAAACAATATTGAACGAATAATCCTAGTATTATTGTAAAAAAAGCGTGGGCGCTTTGTGCTACATTTTTCGTATATAGAGCCCCCGACGCTGTTTCACTATACTTAAGTTTTTTTAAATTATATATTTTTTTCATTAGCCGCAATGCAATGTAAAGCCGGTATGCAAAAAAAAACATTGTTATCAAGAATAATAATCTCAATATACTTATGTACCTTTTCATAAAATTGTAATCTGTAAATGTTTTATTAAAGGGGTAGAATTAAAAAGAAAATTTTGAACTCTAAATGTAATTTATTAACATATCAAATGCTCATCACAGAAAATTGAAAATTTTGTTTCGTTATGTCCGGGACGCCTTAGGGTGAGGGTTGATTTTCTGGTTGTTTGCTTAGTAGACCTGAGCAAAGGGGGCAGCAAAAGGAGTGGCGTAGGCGACAGGGGAGGCAGCGGGATAGGAGTGGACTAAGGGAGCGGTGTAGTCAACTCTAGTTTGGCTAGAGTAAGAAGTGGGAGCAACGTAGGAGCTCACGGCGAGAGGAGCCGAACGCTTCTTGATGAAGTGAGTCGAGTATACGGGCGCGGCGGATACGTAGGGGGTGGTGTAGACCGGGGCAGCAGAGTAAGTCGAAGCTACGTAAGGAGAGGAGGCGTAGGTGGTAGGTGCGACATAGGTAGCAGGGAATACAGCGGCCCTCTTCTTGATCAGGTGCGCGGCGGTGTAGGTTGCAGCGGGGTACACGGCACCACCGACGTAGGGGGTGGTGTAAGTCGTGGCCAGGGGGGCGGTCGATACGTAAGTGGTCGGGGCGTAGTAGCTGCCGTAAGTCAGAGGCACAGCTCGCTTCTTAATGAAGTGGGAGTATCCGAAGGGTGTAGAGTAGGCGAAGGGTGCTGTTTGGTAGACACTGCTGGCCGGACTGATGTAAGTCGTCGTCAACGGAGCTGGCACGGCAGCGGTCGAGTAAGTGACGGGAACGGTCAGTCCCGGGCTGGGCTCAGCCACCGCCGCAGCGACAAAAGCACACAATACCACGAGCTTGAACATGTTTGTAGTTGATTGTTCAAACAGGGAACGACTGATGCTTGACACTCATTTCGTATCGTATTTATATAAAGCTCCTGCAGAGGGCGATCTAGTTACTAACTAGTGCAAAAAGGTCGTCCAGGAAGCTGATATTTACACTTGACAAGGCCATCGAGAGACTCAAACGAGTCAGTCCATCGGCGAGTATCGCCTATGTCATTGTCGAAACAAAAAAAGGTGACACATTTAATTGAGTTTAGCACTCATTTGAATATCAAGTCCCGTCGTAGGAACTTTTTTTAATGTTAGTTACATCTCAAAGTTTTTAATCGTTTTTTGAACTACTCTAACCCATGTAAAAATTCAAGGCTAAACTACGGCACCACCATTGCTGCACTTACTACTGATGTAAATAGCAATACTGGTAGTGCATTTGAACTCAATCAACAACAAAGTCATGAAAATGTACTTCCAGTGACTTCCATTCCTCGATCATCGATCTTTTCAACTCCATTTTGGCATATAAAATGTTTGCGTACCCCTCATGGTGGTGACGAGAGGCTGGGGTGGCGGCTGCTGCTGCGCTTCCTCGGAGCGGTGGCGCGGCGGTGGCGCGCGACGCGGCGAGAGCGCCAGCCCCGCCACGCTGTCCGCCACGCCCGCCATGTACTGACCCAGCGATGTCAGGAAGCTCATCGTGACCCTTCACATAGAGACTCCACGCTGAACCCTCACACCACCTCACGCACCCTTAAGTGTACACTGCTTGTCTCTTGTTAATAGTCGCTACCAATGTCGTTATACTATGTCACTGTTGTTTTCACCAACGTTCACATCTGAAACAAAGGAGAGAAGTTAATTAACATTTGTATCAATAGGGTAGACGAAGTAATATAATTCTCTAATTCATTCAGAAGTAGTTAGAGTTTAGAAAATTAAATGTCCGCTTTTGAAACCGTAATGATACCTATCTCCATACAAAGTTCTCCATACGTTTTTAAAGTTATCTGCACTAGGCCAGCGTGAAAGACTATTTATGTTTAATTCTCATTTTACGAGTAGACCCCCCGCACGCCCCGCAGATGGTTAGGACTAATGTTTACTTAATGCTAAATGTAATTTTACTCGAAATATGACAATGAATAACACAAGTAGAATAGTAGGTAAACTATAAACACAAACTGCGAAGTAATGTTTAAATTGTAGAAGAGGCAAACAATTAGAATTTGGAAAGGTAAAACTACAGAACAATCCTCATTCATATTACACATCTCTCTGAATTGTTAGTTGCATTGAGTTTAATTATGAAATCATTAAAACCATGTCACGTTATTCTAAAAAACGTGACAAAAGAGAGGTTCGTAATAATTGAAATTGGAAATTCGCCTTAACCATTAGTACCCTAGTCCCTAATAGCCCGCCGTAAAACAGCATGTTTCGATAAGAGTGACGTCAACGTGGTTGCCGTATAACATTATCCTGTACGAGGTTGGACATGGGTGTATCCCGACCTCCTTCAATCCCGATCGTGAAGGACCCCTAGAAGAGGTTTTGATGAACCTTTATCCCGGACTCCAGCTTTATCCCGGGGTTATTTTAACCTCTCTGTACCATTAGAGTTAGGTAGCTGTTAGACTAATGCCGCCGCCGGTAGGGTCGTGAAAGAATGCGAAAGTCTTTCTGCGGTATTGACGCCATATTATTATGCGTTGGGAGGAACAAAACGCAATTTATTCGTTTATACTTGAAAAAGGAACAAGCTCGGACTTTAAAAAATCCTAAAGGAAAGGGAAATAAATACTTTATCTTATTACAAAGATCAAAAAAAGAAAAAAAAACTTTATTCACTTCTCTCTTTAAAATTTGAGGGAAATACCGTACTGTTATAACAGCTTACTTAGCTTTGTCTCGAAAAGGCAGTCAGTGGGTAGGTACTTATACTTCAAAAAGTTAACTGCTAATTCTCTTCCAAACAAACAAGGGCTATTTTCCTCTTTAAACACCCGCTTAATTAAAGGCACTTTCAACTTTACCTTTCAAGTACCTACCTTTCAACTTTAACGTACGTAACCAAACCAGCACACAACACTTTTAATCACTGAATGATGTTATTAGACGTTGCAGAATATACAGAAAATAATTTACAGCAATATACAGAATTAAATCGGTCAATGTATATTACAACACATTATTTATAACAACATGACAGTCATAAAATGTAACATCCTTTGTACATTGTAAGTACGGTTTCTCATCATAAAAATCAAGATAAAAACACCCAACCCCAGTTCCTAAATGTTATTTTTATTACTGAATATAATATTGGACATCAGATGATAAAAAGAACACAGAGAGTTTCGGCTCAAAGGCAGTAGGTAATTGTGTTGAAAGTTAACATAAACTGGAGAATGCGAGCTATTAAAAAAAGTACGAAAGTTATGACCGTAATATAATGATTGTGTAGGACACGTCGGCAATAACCTCCTTTTTTGAAGTTGGTAATAAAAATTAAATGTTAAAATGTTATTACGTCAACAAGCTTTTGCTTTAGAATTATCCGATTTGAGCAAAAGAAATTGCACTTTGAAACTTGACTAAATTTCTGTCTGGTCTGGATGTATGTGTGTGTGTGTGTGTTTTGTGTCTATCCTTAGCACCCACGACACAGGGAATCGTAGTGTGGGGCAGTTAGTGTGAAGTTATTTATTTTAACCTACCACCTGCAATTATATCACTGTTTGTAGTTAGTTCTCAATATAATATCTCACTAATTCGTTTTTATACAAAAACTAAAACCAGTACCACTTCAATTTGGCAAAATGTTCATACGCTTGGATGCTCACACACGTTTATCGTGTGGCAGGATTTGCAGCCGCACGGGCATAATTTTGTTTACCAAGAATTGGCGCAACAACAGTCAACGTACATTGCCGACTAAAATTTTGTGGGAAATGTATAATTACATGATAATTATTGAATCTATCCCTTTACCTTAATTCCGTAGCTTGCTCCAATAGTGTGTATTGCACTGACATTACAATAGTGACCATAATAAATGATATGTTAGATATTGTATCCGTAGTAGCTATTCAAAAGGATTAAAATTAATAAGGCTCTATCCTCACGTTCTCTTATTCAAAACCTCGGAAGATTTACAAAACAATAATAACAATAATTTTAAATCCGAAACCATTATTAAACACGCAAGATAAATGTAACGAAAGAATCCTAAGTGTAATAATTTATGTATTATATTCCAATGTTAATATAACTTTTTTGTTTCGTCCTTTATATTATGTGTGCTTGCATTAGTTCAACTAATGAATAATAGTTGGCATTTAAGATAATCCATCACGGTCGGAATACTTTTATTTTCTTATTTCGGTTTGAACAACGAAGGTCGGACTTTAGGCATAGCTTTAGGTCATCGTTATATGCTTGCTTGTATTAGTATTCTTAATAAAATCAATGTCTACAGCTGAGAGAGTACATATTGGATTCTGAACACACACACACTACTTTCTTTATTAGAACAATGAAAATGCGGGAGTAGGTACATACATAGTTTCTGTCATCGTATTTCCTTCTTTCATTCACTAACAGGAAAATAAAACTGATGAATAAATCGTAGTTAAATTAAGCCGAAAATGCTAGATTTAACTTGTGAATACCTTTTTTATAAAATCACAAAAAACCTAGTTGAACATTAGAAAGGACCCTAGCAACATGCACAATACAATTACAAGTAGCTTATCTTCAAAGTGCCTAACTTGAATAAATTAACATTTAATTTTTTTCTGAATTGTTCTTATAAAAAGCACTTGTTAGTCATTGACATACTCGTATAACCTGCAGGTTGGCAAGAACAAAAACGAAGTATTAATTAAACTGTCACGCATGTAATCGGGTGGGTCTTTACAGGCGCAAACATAGGTCCCACCACAGTATAAAGATATACAGTAATGTATCTTCGTACAAACGTTCGGGACGCGAGTGTGCCTACACGTCTATGTTCGGTATACACTCGGTACACAAATTGACACAAATGCGCCGTAGTGGCGAACGAATTTAATTAAACTTTTTATCCTAATGCGGTTTTTTTGCTATTAAATTTAACCAGTCAGTCGATACACAAATATTTGTCAGTATCAAATTTATTAAAATTAGGTGCAATGAAATTGCACAATAAATACTTTTATTGAATGGAAGTGTTCAATAAAAGTATTTATTGTGCAGTTTTCATATATTTCATATACAATGGATTTCAATAAAAAATATAATTATAATACATACAAATTACAAAACTAGGAACATACTCAAGTAGTTAACGAGTACCTACGTAAAATACTATAGGTTGGTTAGCCACATCGCTGTAAAACTTTTTGCAAGAATAGGGCCCATTCTTTAAACTGTGGTCCCACGCTCTCAATTTGTGGAGGGGAACTACTGGTAAATCCATTACACCGTAAGCTCAGTATTCCCGTTTAATCCCTACCCTTTACTCACAAGCTACAATATTGCGAAATAGCCTACTCACAGTGACGCGTATGGTCACGGGATTAACGTGTAAACGTTATGCGTATGGATTGAATTATCTTTTGAATAGGTAATAGTTGATTAAATTGTAATAATGGAAGAGCGCAAAGATTGTGCAGATCTCATGCTATGGAACATCTTAAGCAAGTCGGGAAATCCTTACTTGGAAAGGTAAGACTGCTGGTGGCAAAATTACCTACTGGTCTTAGTCATAATCCATCGATGTGCATAAGAATTTGATCTCTACGTTTATAGTTCCGAGTTAACATGAAAATAGCAACTGCTGTATCGGCAAAGTAAAACTTTATGAGGAAAACCTGCACGTCTGAGACTCTTCCATAAGCTTCTCAAGGGCATGTGAATCCGCCAAACCGAAATTAACCAACGCGATGTAGGTACTAAGGATAACATCCCTTTCAATGTTAAAAGGGACTTGAGTGGGTCATTATGAGGATGTAGGCAGACGGCAAGCAGCCTCTTCAGAAACTTTACGGACGGGTCCATAACTTCCGATAATAACTTATCATTAGCCCCATGGATAATAGGTGGAGGATCTTAGGATCTATCCATGGCATCCACCACACAGAGCATTCTTGAAGTAGGAGTTAAAAGCGTTAATTCTCAGACAATACGGAATAATCTCTACAATATTAGGGCTAGATATACAATATTGAGACTAGTGACAGTGATGACGAACATGATAGTTAGATTTTACGAGTTATTAAATAAGCATTGTTTCTCAAGCTCAAGCATTACCTTCGTTGATGATGCAAATTTGTTATCGCTGCGTTCCTCATCTTATTAAATCATTCATTAATTTTCCTGCCTTGCCGTGATACAGCCCGTCTTACGTTACTTCGAGTAAAATTGAGTTTAAGCGAGCCATTTTTAATAGGAATACTCTGAAGCAAATTTTATTCAATAGATTTTTCTAAAAAAAATTCTCAGAGCTTAGAAGTTAGAAATTTAAACTCAATCCAAAGGAATGTAAATGTACCTGCACCTCTCTCGATCCGAACGAGACTTCAAAACTGAACGTAAATCGATTTAGATTCATGACAACTTTATGTAGCACGACTAGACCCGGCAGGCGTCGCCCTGCCCTTAATTTGTGTGTTGAATGTCTATTTAAAAAAGTACTTCTAATAGGGTCTACAGACTCACGCCGAGAACCCCCGAGAACACCCGAGAAGCGTGAATGTGATCGCTTTCTCGCCTTCTCGTTCTCGTTCTCGCCTGTTCTCCGATCGGTGTCGGTATTTTTGCCCGCTTCAAAGGGTTTCTCGGGCGAGAAAAGAGAACTGTATCACATTCTTGTTCGGTCTCAGTGCGACCGTGGCATTGATTGGGTGTTGTTGTGTTGGTAGCAACATTTCTAGTAAAAATAATAAATTATATTTCTTTTCTTAAAGTATTTATGTTCATTTATCTATATCATCATAATGTTTCTTTCCTTCCTACTTATATTTTCTTATTTTATTTTTATTTTTTTATTATTAAGTATTTATTTTTTTATCGTGCAAAATTGCCTGGATCTTTAGTATGTATTCACAAGATTATAATTTGCTAAAGCCGCTGCACTGTCGTCCATTCCGAATAACGATCGAGAATGCGAATGAGAAGGTTGCAGAGTGTAGATGCCTTCTCGGTTCTCGCGCAATTTCTCGGCGAGACTTCTCGCGCGAGTCTGTAGGCGCCTTAAAGAATACATGTCAATAATAATAAAGAAACAATGTAAACAGAAGAGGAATTCGTAAAAGGACCCCGAAACGCATTTAAAAGGTACACTAAATAATGTTGAACAACCATTACGACGGTGTAACTGTGAGACCGAGGTGCGATTTATTGCTACGGACCAAGAGTTAATGCCCTATGTTATGTTTAGTTGTCAAGTATCAGTTTAGTTATTAAGTTAAGTGAGTGGTAGACAACGTTAACAGCTAAACTGCTATAAATCTGAGATTTATTAGTATTGGATTTTTTGGAGTTTTAATTCTTTTTTCCGTATTTTAGAATAAGTTTACGACGCGGGCCGGAATAGAAGTGGTTGTTTTCAAGCTGTGAGCTAAGGCCGCGCTCGTATACGTACTCGTACGCACACGCACGAGAAAAATTCGTACGGCAACGCGTTCAAACACTGTGCTCCGAGCATGAATACTATCGTCAAAATATTCGTATAATTAACGTGTATCAATGGTATGAAAGAGAAAAATGAAGGAAAACATCGAATGAAACCGAAATCAAGGAGAATTCTTCTCTTGTGCCATACAACCATTTTTCCAACCTTTAGAACTTTCTTCAACTTCAACTTTCAAGAAAGATTTCTGTTAATAGAACAGAAATCTTTCACGAGAAGATCTTTCAGAGACTTACGGCCGCACTCAGAGACGTCATTTAACGTTAATGTTCATTAACATAAAATAATCGTCTTTATTCCTATTGACATAAGTGTCATCTATAATTTTAATTAAGGGACCATTAATGAATGTCTCTGAGTACGGCTGTTAGTCTAATATATAATAGTAGACTATTCAGTTATAATGTCATTTTTACTATAAAATTGTCATATTTGACAGTTTTGGTAACCAATAAAGTTATAATGGCATGAATTTGATTTCCCAATCGAGTTTAATTGGCGTATAACTCCCATCGTATTTGAATTTCGTTCTTTTGACAATATCAATAAGACTGAAATTCAATGCTTACCCGCATAAAAGTTCGGATAGGATTTTCTCTACTTGAGGTTGGGCTACTGAGGGATGGGCTGGAGGTACCACTTAACATTAGGTATAGTCGTCACGAGTGGTGAGCATAGCTGTCATTGGTCGTTTTACATTGACTGCGCTGCGGTTCACGCGATTGGTTCGTCAGTTGTCAATTCGTCAGTGATTCATCGTCTAAACAATAGACGCGTTTTTCGGCTGCTGTACATTGGCCGAAAGTGTACAATATCCCTACCACCGATTATCTGTGCTCACGACTCATGACGGTTACTATAAGCCGCGTAAGACATCGTTTTGCCAGATTGAAAAATATTTTTACGAAAAAATGATAATCAAATCGCCTCCTTTATGCCTTGCTTTCTTGTAATTATCAAACACTGTTCAAACAAGGGAGGGCGTATAAAAACGAGCTCCGGAAACTCCAAACCACCTTGAACCAAGTTACGAACTATTCCTTGCATAAAAACTGCAGCAAACTCCTTAATCGCCTGGTCCACAATTAATGATTGTCCTTTACACAAATCTGTGGAAAGTTGGCAGACTGAAATAATTACTCGCAAAAAATCACTTAAAACTTCCCCAGTGATTTGACAAAGGGTTGCAGCCCTCCCTTTGTATGGCTTTGCTGGGCTGTCTTGTTACTTCGCTTGTTTTCTTTGGACGATAACTTTGATATAGTTTGTCTTTCTTCCTGAGAGCTAAGCTGTGTTTAACAAAGTTACATCCCCAGAAAATTCATCCCTCGTTTTATTTATCACTCTCATCATCTTCTTCGTACTTGGTTATATACTCTTTTCACTACTGGCCAAGATCTGGCGCACCACGCTGTTTCACCGCAAATTGGTAGTTCTATCACATTATTCCTTCTTTAAATCCCTATGTAGTCCACTTCTGGACATGGGCCTCACTAAATTGACGAAATTCCTGCGAGTTTCACGACTTTGAATTCAACGATTTCCCGCTGTTTTCTTGACTTAATAAAACAAAAGACAGACACACTATTTTCTGAAAAAAAGACCTAACCATGCAACTAAACGTGTCTGGTGAAGAATGCCTTGAAAAAAAATACGTGTGGCACTCGGGGTAAAGCTATTGCATAGCATTTTTTATAAAATTTTCAATTTAGAAAAACAAATGCGTAGTTGTGTGGTAAATAAGTACACCAATAATTATGATCTTATAAAAATAAAAAATTAATGTTTCCGTGACCCTAATATACATAGTTTATAAATCAATTTGATAAATAAATTTTGGGTCCTAAA
>DWIY01000789.1:0-11650 GCA_018248615.1 Erynnis brizo brizo
ATATCATTAGCAGAAATGGATACTAATGGCATAAATAACCTTTTTTATGTGTTTCATTCATATTGAAAAAGTCGTAAACAAGCAAATGTCGACTACAACTACGACATCAGTGATGTCGACTACGATAGAAGCTGCCATTAATAGAGATATCTAAGATGATCGCCTATCTATCATTTCTACCGGCAACATGGCAACAGCAACCCGCCTTAACTGTGGATTATGGCGGCTATAACCTAAGTAATTTTTTTATTTTAAAATCAATTTAATTTTTTCAGGATGGCGTGGCAAATATCTTCTCTTAGTCGTAATAGTGTCATTTATACTTCTATTGGTACACGCGGCGTGGCATAGTGTGCTAGCAGCTTTTACTCCCTATGGCTCGTTGCTCGAGGATTATCCAATTATACAGCAAATTGGACACAACCTCGGCCTGGTGTCCTATGCCGAGATAGATCCGCTGATGGCCGTCCATTTTCTAGCACCTGAGGTGAGGACACTTCCATTCCTATCCTTTTGCAAATCTTGCCCTGACTAACATTATTATTGTAAATGCTTACATAGACTTTGTTTTCAGCTTATCATGACCAGTGTCTCTCTTGTAGTTTTTATGGTAGTTCGTAAATTATTAATTGGGTCACCGAACGATGAAGTCCAGAGGAAGGAATCAAAACATCAACGATATCCGATGCTCACAAGTGCAGGTAAGTTAAAACATTTTTACCATTTTCTATTGTATGTCTCGTTCAGTCGATATTAAAACTTAAAACCTATAAAGTACGCAAAGTAGGTATAAATAGATGCGATTTATACCTACTTTACTAGTGTACTTTATAGGTTTAGTATTTAGGTAGAAGCACCAAATTTTCTGCATTAATTGTACTAAAAATATTGAAAGATGAATATTTGAGTGAAGATTTTGAAATGACTAACTTTCGTGTTTTTAAATTGTTGCAAAAGTTTGGACGTCTGTTTAAAAATGTCATCAGGAGATGCCATGAACCCGAAGCATGAACTCCACCCAGCAACTAGATAAAAACAAAATGAGTCATTGTTAATTTCACGCTCAAACATAGAAAAACATCCTCGTGCATATATAAAATAATTTGAGGAATGATTTACGACACTGTTACGAACCATTAATATTCAAACACTTTATTCAAAGAGTTTCTCACAGTTACCCTTAAATTAATACACGGGATTTTAAAAATTTTATGATATTGAACTTGTGTCCCGGATGCAACTTATAATGTATAAGATTTAAGTATAAGAATAACGAAAAAAAAATCGTTAAGATAACAGCTTACATTGTATTTTAAAATTATATATTTTCTTACATAAGGTAGGCCTTTTTAGTATTTCCTTGATGGGACATTTCTATCCTTAAAAATGCTTTTTGAAAATTTATTTTTTGCATAAATCAGTTACTTTTAAGTGACAAAAAAACAACTGATATTGTATGTAACATGAAAAACTAAAATATCCAATTATATTAATGCCAAATTAACATCTTTTGAGAAGAATTTTTTCGAAATATTTTATCCACATACTCGTACATTTCAATATTTACCTAATGTGTTATTTATCGCCTTTCAGGGAAGTACATAGCGTTATTTCTGATAATGTTTTCCGGGATCATGCGGCCCAGCGTCATCTCCGGTATATATTTCCTGGTGTTCATGGGTGCAGCCACGGCGTGGGCTCTGGGCCGGCCCCTGGAGCGTGGCTTTGCGGTGGTGGGCCGGTGTCTCATGGCCATCATGGCGGTCCACATCGCGGTGCTACTCGTCTACCAGTGCTCCTGGCTCATAGATATATACCCCCCTGATATGGATCTAGCGAGGTTTGTTCTTTATTACCGACGTTAAAAAGGAAAGTAAAGAGGCAGAGTGAAACCAAACAATCAATGAAATGAAACAGTTTATTTATAAAAACAAATGTTTCTGGTTGTTATAAAATATTTAAATATATCTACAATATTGTCATATACTTATTAGCTTTCTAAAGTTATGAAGTAGGTACAATTATGTGATTAAAGTTATGATAAAAATAAAGTTAATTTTTCTTTTAATTTGCACGTAAATCATTTCTTACAACTACTTACACTAAAAACGTTTCAAAATAATAAACCTGTGCTCATTCTATAAAATGTAGCTATAAATCAATAATCTTATTTCTTGTATTGTTTATAGGTACTTAGGTTTAACAAAGTTGGTGACAATCAATGAAACGGATGCTTCTAGCTTTACATACGAAGTGACGAATGATCACATGTGGGCCACGTTGGCCAGTCCATTCGTTATCCTCTTTACATACTTCTTCCTTGCCATCGAAACGAGGGAATTGTTCAAACCTAAGGTATTACTTTTATAACAAATTACTATCTTCGTTATTCCAATTTGCATCATGATTTTTGTGAGAGTTTATTTTAATTGATACCGATACTAATAAAATAAATATGCTTGTTGGTACCATGTAAGATCGGGCTACACATTTTTGACTAACATCAATGCAATTAACATTTTAACGGCACACGACGCAAATACGTTACTGCTGCAAAATTAAATTCGAATTGGATGTTCGTCAGGAAATTTTGAGTCATAAAAACACTAACGTAGAATATTTTGAAAAATATTGGCTAATGAAGAGATCCTCAGATAATGTTGTGTTATGTGCCGGACCATTCGCAAGTCGCATACACGCTGCAGCCTGCGGTAGATTTCGCTGGTCTAGCGCTGAGTAGGCGTCGTAATCACAATCAGTCCCGGCGTTAGGGCCACTGACACCATATAAGAAGAGGCAAGTAGGGCAATAATATTGTAGCGCCCAATTAAGGAAATTAATATCGACATTAATTTTTTGCAAAACCAATGTGAACGTAGTTACGATTTTTGTCTTTCCTTTAGCATTAATTAACTAGAGTTAATGACATAGTCATTTTTATAGCTCCTGTTTGATTTATTGTTTTTGATTTTTTATGTGATTAAAAAAATTACTTACGTACGTACATGTTTCATTATTTAATACTTTTATTAAACATTATATTAACTTCTTCAGTAAAAATCCACAAATCACAGAACTATTGACTTAATTTTAGGGAGAGTAGCCAGTAGGTGTCTAGAGAACGAGATTCATTTTAATTAAAAAAAATGCGCTCTCCACTTGTAACTGTACCTAGAATAATCGCAAAAGTCCCCCACAACTTGTCGCTCCTAACGCCGGCGCTGTTCACAATGCCTTAGAAGTTTTTCTAATGAGTTAATGACCGAATGGGGCAACGTAGGCGAAGAAAAAGAGCGCTCTAACGGGTGTAGAGGCGGGCAAGCTCAATGGGTCGCTGGTGCGCGGCGTGTCCTTCCACCGCGGCAGCCGGCGCGCGCCCCGCGACAAGTGGAAGAACGCTACTAAAAAAGTTCGAGTAAGCCGGCCCACGGTTTTGCTATGTAGAAAGCGTTGTTTATTCATGTATTTTTCCAACTCAATCCACCTACAACCATGGGTGTAGGAAGGCAGGCTTTAAAGCCATGCCTACTCAATGAGCTGGTTCTGAATAGGGGTTAGCCCTTGCCCTAATTGACGACGACACGTAAGACAATGTCATTCGTCTATGTGTAAAGATAGCTCGATTCAAAGACTTAAAATTTTGTTGCAACTGTTGGTCGGCCGGACGATAAAAGTTGTGTCGTATTGCGACAGCCAATTAGGACAAGGCCTTAAGTTGGGCGAGTTAGAATTACCGACCTCACGGGTCAGTTCCCCCAGAAACAGTCCTAGCTACGCCCATGCCCATCACATTTCTTCTCTTTTGGTCTTAGTTCACTTTGCAGTGGAAACACTAGCCCGCTACTACACACGTTTTTCAAACACAATAATATTTTCTTTCACTTCGGTAGTTTTGAGAAGTAGGTACCTAGTTACTTTCTTGTATATTTCTTAGATTTGTACACGTTATCGCATGTTTTGAGGATTCGATGATTTGTAAGTAGATGTATAGTAGATAGAACACATAGTTGTGGCACTATTAGTAGACCTTTTTGATGTTTGACCTGTATTATGTTTTCAAATAATAAAAGCTAGCCATGGAATGTTCGTGTAATATACGCTTGTGCTAACAAATGTGTGAATAACTACAATAAAACATTCGAAATCTGTTTGTCTTTTGGCATGTCGCCTATGAAAGTATTTATTTTTGCAACCTGCTTTCGTTCTTTTATAGGTTGCATATTCATACATAAATTCCAAAGCACTCCGAGGGAACACCGGTGAGAATATCCCTGTAGGTATTTTTTTATATTTCTTTTTGCTGTACCGAATTGTATTGTTATGTCAATTGGGCTATCGACACTATGTTTTCACTCGACATCTGCCGTCAAAAACGTAAGCATTGTTGGAGCTCTGAATGAAAAAGAAGTTGGAGGCTTTAAGATTTTTATTATCATGCTTGCTTTACGAACGAACGAGCGAACAAATCTTATAAAGGTATGTAGGCACGTGTATTCGTTTTGAAATAAAACATGCATTATATATTAACACACTATCATGGTTTGAAGCGTGCAGCTAATAAAATTGTCAATGACGTAAGTTCCAATATAAAAGTATGAATGCGAGTATCCGAAATATTCTGCATTTGCATTTGTCAATGTTCGTTCGTTCTACAACATGAAGTCCTATTTATACAGAAAACGTTCTTTATGGCCTTTAGAAAATGCATAGGCATAATCCCTTTTTATTAGATATTGTCAATACATAAGTATAATTTTCTGGAAATCCTAGAAATGTTTTCTAAGTATCTACGGAAGTACGGATTCGTAATGTTTGAAGAGAATCGGTAGTTTTAGTATTGAATCCATTCTCTTCAATTGAGAATCGATTCGATAAATTCAATGTTTTAACAATTCTGAAATCACAGCTGCTGTCTAAATTGGACTTGGAATTTAATCCTTTCATTATCACATTATTGTAATGTTGCTGCATTTTGTGTTGTTATGTTATATGTTTGCACAATATTATTAACTTACTTTAGTCTTTGTGTTAAATTAAATAGCTTGTCTTCTTTTTAATTTCGTTGCATTGAAAAGAAGACAAGCTATTTAATTTAAGTTTCGATGATTTTAATTGTAATGGGCTATCTATGCAATCGTGAACGTTGGTTTTTTAAAAATAAAGTTTCGTTTAGTTTGAGTGATTTAGTATTAAAGACCAAATGAATGCCAATATTATTATGTATCTATAAATGATATACTTACAGCTATACTTAACGAAAGATTACAAAAAAAATATTAGTACTGTGAGTTTTTTCTTATACGCTTTAAGAGTGCTCAAAACTGGAGCATAAATATGAAAATGTATTGAAATTACTTTTCATTGTGATATAGTTGAATAAAAGACTTTTGATAGTGTTATTAAAATCTTCTTGGATTAAGTAAATTGATGAAAATAATAAGAAAGTTTTAACGTAAATAGCTTCTACGAAACATGAGTCCGAGTAAGAGATGGTCGAGCGTGCGGTCAGGGTCCGCCACGCGCCAACTGCATCAAGACTCCACCGGCTCAGTAGTCGTGCCGGACGAAGGTATGTTCCACAGATTTAAAGGTTTTATATTTTTAAATGTCAATATGAAGAGTCAATTTGTCTTAAATAGGACACAATATAAATTAAGCAGGAACTTGTCATGTCACTTTTAGGGATACATAATATCAACCAACATTTTTTTCCCAAGTCTTACGGTAATTCACACACAACACAGGGAATCCTAGTGTGGGACCAATGTTCAATGCCATGTATTATTTATTAAGTTTTGTAATAAATAAATAAATAAATTATTTTTCATAGTCTCCTAAAACTACTAACCTACATTATCTTCATTTTCAGAGTCACTTATGGACGCGGAAGAACCAACGCTTATGGACGATATCCTTGCTGCTATTGTTGATTTTTTCCAAGTTCTAGTCAGGTAAGACTTGGTTAGATTAGTTACCTAAATACTTGAGCCCAAATTAAAATCTTACTTTTCAAAAGAATCTTTTGGCCAACCCTAGGAACAGTTTAAGGTTATTTTTTAATGTATCCATGGAATAATTTTTATCCGAAATATTTCCAGAAGGCTATCAAATGGGGTCCTTCAAGAAAGGCGTAAAAAGAGCAATGCTTCTAAGCCGGCAACTCACTGTTGACATCCTAGAGTGTCCGTATCCATAGGCAACAGTGACCAAAAGTTCGACTATTCTTAAGGTTCAAGATGCTCCCCTAATGGCTATAATTAGAGTCGAGCATCGTGAACTAAATAAAGCAAAAAAAGGGGTAGATACCTATTGCTGATTACAATCATTTATTTTCAGATCATCATACATAGCGACAACAATAACGATGATGGCATGGAGCATAATGTTCCACTCGTGGCTCACGTTCGTGTTCCTGATGTGGGCGAACATCGTGTGGCTGTGCCAGGACCAGCGCTCCTTCATGCTGAAGACCAGCCCGGTGCTCGTGTGCTACGCTATGCTGCTGCTGCTAGCCCAGTACATTTACGGCATGGATCTGTACGAGTCGGAGCTGCCGTCTAATATAACGGTTAGAATTGAGTTAATATAAAATATGGCTGGAAAAACGATGATAGCCCAGTGACTAAGAGTTCAGCCGTTACTATTCCTATATAGTGTTAACTATTCGCCATGGTTAAGTGGCTTGGGACCATGAGATTGAGTTTTTTTTTAAAGATTTTCCCAAGATGATGTGTGTCACTGTCAATTGAAATGGATAATTAAATAATGTAAAAATATTATTTTCAGGAAGTGAATCTCCGTCAAATCGGGCTGGGTCGCGCGGACGGTGAGCCGTGCGTGCCGCTGCTGATCAAGTCGCTGTTCACGTGCATGTTCTGGGTGACCCTGCGCCAGCGCGTGCAGGAGATCCGTCAGCGGAGACAGTCCGCCGTCATCACGGACATGGCCGCCCCGCTGCAGCTCACCGTCTCCACTGCGGCTAGTGGTAAGCAACATGACTCCAGAACGAATAGAAACAATAAGTAGGATAGTATACGTCATTTGTGCCGTCGTCACGGTCAAGGCGCTGTTCACGTGCATGTTCTGGGTGACCCTGCGCCAGCGCGTGCAGAAGACCCGTCAGCGCAGACAGTCCGTAAAAAAACATGGTGGAAAAATTGTGGAATTTAGTGAAACAATTGGCAATTAAAAACAATTATATCAGTCTGAATGCTCAATTATAAATTCTGTGGCTTAATAATTAGCTACTCCGTTGAACTAGAGCAAGATATAAATGCATTTCATGGTTTAGCGAGACGCTAATATCATAAAGATAATAAGTTATACCTACATACAACGACATGCTATGGAAGAAAAATTGGGACAGTTGAAATATTTTCGTCTGTTTATTCGAACACCCAAACAAGACTTTTTCTTACTACCACAATTGTTTTGTATTATTTATAAATTTATATGCCATGATTTTAACAGGTCTTGCAAACGGTAACACATTTAAAACAGTCCGTTTCCTTTCAGCTACATCTTCTAATACTATAACTTGCTTCCCACTCCTCTGATTTTCAGATTCACATCTTTTATAACCTTTATTGCAATTGAAACACATTTACTATCTCTAACTTTATCAATTATCTCCTCAATTCATTCTACATGATTTTATATTTTCTTAGTACTCTTTACCGTTTTAATATTTTTACCACTACTACGTATCTATTTCTATTTTAACTCCTTGTTTAATTGGTGAATAAATTAAAATACACCTGTTTTATGTTCTCACTACACGTACGGAATGAAATTAAGTCTCTTCTTATCCTCTCTATATTTACGTTTAATTTGTAATTATTAAATCAGCAGAACTATTTTCGCCTTTTACACAAACCATTCTTCTATCACAAATCTTTACTTAGGAATGATAACTGTTATCCTAAAGAGCCGTTTTCATTGTAAACATTTATTCATAATCATGGTTAGCTGTCAGCATATTGCAGTCAACATTAGTGTTGCGGTTGTTGACCACGCCATATTGGAACATTGTTGCTAGAAACATTCATGTAAAGAACCTTTGTTGTTGAGTAACTGTTGCGCAACAAATGTTTACAATGAATATGGAGCATTACCTTTTTATTTCGGTCTCACTTTAAATTGCTTTGTCTTTAATTAACGTTCTTGATTTTTATAACCTTTAGTGCTAGAAGCCCAACGCGAGGACGAGAATCGCTCCCGTCTGTTACGAGCCTTGGGCGAGTGGCTGCGAGCCGCGTGCGCTCGATACTGGATCTACGTGGTGGTGATCATGCTGTTCGTGATCGGCGTCACCGGGGATCGTATGACCATCTTCCGGATCATCTACATGTTCCTCTTCCTCTCTTTTATACTTATGTTTCAGGTAAGATTTCACAAAAATTAAGGAGGTTTGTTCCACCCACCCCCATTAGACCAAAGAGGTGGACTAAGTTCAAAATGGACGAAAGATACTGATGTTGATTGTTGACTCGTTATAAGCAATTATCCAGATTGTATTCTTTAATATGCTACCCTTATTTTTAGAATTAGCCTTCCTTTCCATCCATCTTAAACAACTGTTTCGAATGTTCAAAGAATTGTTATTACACATTTCTCATAACTTTTTCTCATAACAGAACAAAAACTTTGGCAATTGTTGCAGATAAGTTGGTACTGGTGGCGGCGATCGATGTATGTGTTCTGGATAACTGTGATCATATACTCGATGATCAACCTGATACTCATATACATATACCAATTCGACAACTTCTCCAAGACTATAGAGACCTATCTCTATATCAACGAAAGATTGTAAGTTCTACATTGTGTAAGGATAGTTCCATCCATTATTTAAAAATTACTAGTTGTTTAACCCGACGGAAATAATCCAGTTTTTACCTGGCTTGGCTGTACTTGGCTCTAATTAATCGATTAAAATAATACTGAATACTTATTTAAATTTGATCATACATTTTGTTTCTTTTCAGGCAACATGACTTGGGCCTGGAACCCTACCATCCTGCAGACTTGTTTGTTAAGCTGTTGACGCCTACGTTGTTCCTTATTATAACGATTATGCAAGTGCATTATTTCCACAAGGACTTTATGGCCTTATCGGATCCCAAAACAAGGTAAGAGGAAATGTATTAAAAATCTATTCAGTATCCAAGATAGAAAATTGTAGGATCTTGTTTAACAAATACATTTTAAACTTCGAAAAGGAGTCGACATTTATATTACTGTACAAAATTACACTTAACTACATTAAATTACATTACTTACTTAATTAAATTACATTTAACTACATTACACTTAAAACTATGTTCAGTCCTCACATCGGAACATCAGTCACATCTTAAACACTGTTTAAGATCTGCATTTTTTTAAATTGTTCATTATTATTATCCATTAGTTATCCAGCTTCTGTGGTGTTTTTAAAGGTTTAACAATATTTATTTTTTTAGAACAAACAGTGTAGCCAGAGAGGCTGGATCTAGTCGACCAAGTCAGGCTGGTGCATCTACCATAAAAGATGATGTGAGTATAGCCCATTAAGTAACTATTTATACTATATTGAAAAATAAACTAAACATCTTAATGCCAGGTGTGATAAAACACCCTCTGTTGGTATCATTTATTAATTTTAATTGTTTCAGCTGCCACAATTACCAATGGAGGAAGATCAACCGCAATCGGTAGCGAATGAATCGAGGAGCGATACAGAAGCCGACAACTCCATTGAAACGTCATCCTTGAATACTGCCGCTAGACGCTCTTTACATAGGTTAGTAAAACATTGCAGAACATTCTCACACATCACTTTACTTTGACTATTACTATATAATTTAATTTGTAGTCTCAAGTATAGGGCATTTTAAAATCTAGTTTTTAAAACAACAATTTAAAGCCTTTAAGTGTTAAACTTTGGTTGTCACAATATGTCATGAGATAAAAATCTAATCTTTTTAATAGTTATTTGATTAAACAGTTTTCTGATGTATTAGGAAGTAAAATTGGTACACCTCATATTATTATGTGCTGAAGTATATAATTATAATAATTATAACATCAAATTTAGAAGACATAAAATACTTTATTGTTTGTAAAATTTATTAAATCTTTAAATAAAAGGTTTCTCTACCTGCAGGAAGGCATCCCGCAGCAAATCACACGCCGGCACAGTGACGGAGCGTACGGAGCGTACGGAGCGGCCGTCCACCGCGTTCCGGCCGTGGCTGCTGGCCAACCTGGCCGCGTTGCGCCGCCGCCTCGCCGACCTCGCCGACCACGCCTTCGTTTACTTGGACATACACCTCATCAAGATCATTTTTGTGGCGCTTATGCTACTCTCTGTTCTCAATGTGAGTAAACAATGCTTATTACATATCACAGTGTCAATTACTTGAGTGGCTATCGAATTTGGTCGTGGATGCTAGCTATCATCACTGCATTACGCCGCTGCCTTGCTGATCTCGCCGAGCACGCCTTCGTATACCTGGACATAGGTTTGATCAAGATCAGCTTAATAGTGCTCATGCTCCTCTCTGTTCTCAATGTAAGTGCTACAGCATTAAGTATACGAGTGACCGTCTACTTTTACCGTAACTGTTACCGCACCGTTGAACATACACGCTCATGCTGCTCTCCGTACTCAATGTACAAAGTTTAATTTATACAGTATCAGAGTTTAAAATACATCGAGTCTCTTTGGTTAGGATGTAAACCTAGGCCAAAAAAGGGCTTTTACAGAATATTGCCGTACTCTGTATAAACAAATAATCAATCAGTACTCGACTCGGTCATATAAATCATCACAGCTGCCATACATGCCAATATTGAACTTTAATTATATTTTTAGCCGTTCCTAACTAGCTAGTTCTTTACACCTTGTTTAACACTTTTTTCTTTACAGGTATGCGCGATGCATGTTCCAATAATGTTGATAATATCACCGGCGCTACTCCTTAGCGCGCGAAAGCAAAGGTTCTGTGTACTGCTAATATCCACACTCATTAGTGTGTACCTCATGGCCAAGATGGTTTACCAGATAGAGTATATCGAACACTCGTTCTTCGATGTCAATTGTACAATCGTAAGTCGAAAATTTCAATCATTTTTAAATCCAAATTAAATACGTTGTTAATAAATCTTAATTCATATTCAGGAATAGCCATGAAACGGGTCTACCGATAGGCCCGTTAAATTTATCCTCTTATTAAATTTAAGAGGTAAATTCGTAGTTAGTCATTCCACCGTTTATCAGTTGTATTCGATGACAGTAAAACTCATTATTTATTCAACAGAGCGGCGACAACGTGACAACGTTCAACAATGCGGAATGGATCGGCTTCCAGAAATCTTCACGCGCCCGGCCGCTAGTCGTGATACTGAAAGGATATATTGGCCTCATTGCAGTGTTTACCTTTTACTCGTTAGTCAGATACAGACAGCAGGCTATTAGGTTTGAATTTCCGTCATTACTTTTTTACTTTTTTCTATTTATAAACAATTTATATAATTTTCTTTAACTTTCATTGTTTTTAGGGATTTGGGTCTGTTACCAAGGAATAAAGAGAAGCTGATGTTCCCCGATGTTTCAAGAAAAGATGCTGATAGAGACTTACCCACATGCATAAAGTATCTTGTCAAC
>DWIY01000790.1:0-11650 GCA_018248615.1 Erynnis brizo brizo
AATCGACGCCACTCCACCCGGTCCTGGCCCCTCTGAATCCAACGGTTTCCCGCTGTCTTCTTCAGGTCGTCAGTCCAACTGGTGGGAGGGCGGCCTGCGCTCCTTTTGCCTAATATACCTACTCGTACCATCTTTTAAATCCACTCCACTCCATCTTTTCTCTCCATCTTTTAAATAAGCTCTTTGTTCCAGGGCCAGGCGTACGTAGTGCGACACGTGAGCGAGGCGGAGGTGCCGGAGACGGTGGTGGAGGACGAGCAGGGCCACGAGGCGGTGGAGCACAAGCGCGACATCGAGGACGTGCTCAACGACCTCAGCAAGATCACGCTCAAGAAGCACCTCAACATCGAGAACACCACCGCCAACATCAAGCCGCCGGAGGAACCGCCGCCGGTCAAAGGTGGGCCTTTCGAATGAGTTTTGTAAAACACTAGGGCTAGGGTATATACATGTCCGGATGGAGGATGTTCCTTGCTGCTGTGGCTGCAAGCTCCTATGTGCAAACGCACAAAGAAGAGCCCATGGGACACTGGTGTGTTCTTCACAGATCTCAGGGCCTCCCTGTATGCACTGGAAGACTACTGAAGGGGTCGTAGTGGGTAAAACTCGTATATAATGTCTCCCCCAAGATGTTGGGTATCTTCTAGAAGACTTCCCCCCAAAAACAAAATAGGGGAATTTGTATGTACCATCTCCCTCTGCAACCCATTTGACTGTAGACATTATGCACGTCCAATATGGGGTATACCGGTTGTCTGAAGTCAAATGTGTCGGAGACGGTGGTGGAGGACGAGCAAGATCACGCTCAAGAAGTAAGTAAATGTAGCATTTCTATTGGTTCAAAAACGCATCCCTCGCTACGCATCCTCGCACATCTCTGCTGGAAACGCAGCCTTAAAGGTGACCCTCTCTTAAGCCCTCAGTAGTAAAGTGTTCAGTTGTCAATATCTCCCCAATCTTAGATGGACGAGATGGAGTATGTAATGTTGCTCTCTTTAACAAAGCAGAAGTATATTTTTGTGTACATCCGACACGGGTTGGCCACTAGCCCATTTTACTACTAATCCGCATTGAAGTACCAACAGTGGGACTAATGTATAAAGGGTTGCAGCCATCTGCTTGAACGATGTAAGAAAAACTGGCATTTGAAGTCCACCAACACCATAATATACCAACAGTATATCAATAGTGTATCAGTGTTTAATGCAGTCATCAGCTATCCCTCTCTTGCAGAAGTGAAAGAAGAGAAGAAAGGCAAGAAGACGAAGGGGAAGAACAAGCGGAAACAGGCGCAGAGATCCGTGTCCCCGGCGTTGGACAGCGATGATTCAGAACACCTTCTAGTCAAAGAGGTAGACAGTATTAAGGTAAGATCTTCTCCCAATTCGTTGTAATCTTTTTTATAAATGGGGAAGCCATTTTTCAGCAAGATATATTCTGCTAATGGTCCCATTTTAAATGTGGATGTGATGACTATTAAATTACAAAGGGTTTACAGAACAGAAAAATACCTACACAATTTTACGTTTGTCAATTTTCACTATCGAAAATCCCTAATAACTTCTAAACGGATTACCAGAGTTACAAAATTTCCATTGCCCTGTCCGTTTTAGACCTAAACCTATCAAATGACACGAAAAACAACACAATATCTACACAAACAAAAAAACATGTTTTCAACTAACGTAAGACGCGTTCACAGACGCGCGTGTCAAGCGGACGGCACTCGCGCTCGTACTGGTCCGAACTGGGCCGAGATATCGTGTCCGTGAGCAGTGTCTATGTGTGCGTTGCTCGAGAGCGCTTGAACGTAGATTGACTTCTGTACCTTCCTGCTTTGTGCACATGGCATGTGTGTGGGCCGGAGATAGCCTACTTCCCCTCTTTATACTGTGTTAGTGTGTAGTGTATACAAATAACCACACAATAATCCACAACAGTAAATGCCATGATGTGTAAATTATGTTCCATCTTTAGAGTGGAACCAAAGGCAGCAACCCATCTTTGTAATTTAAATTATGATATTCTTGTTGACTTTACCAGCACCATCATCTATGGCCTATTTTTATCTTATGATGCCTAATTTTAACACCGAACAAATATGATGATAACCCCAAAATATGAAATAACCTACAGAGGTGAGAATGTAAGACTGATACAAACTGATTTACGTACCATACATTTAAACTGTTGCTTCATTTTCTTTAACAATTCGTTTTTCTTCCGAATACTCTGTCTCATTTTCAGAATAAGTTTCAGTATCTTAGGTCTGTACTTTAGTGATAACCGTAGTCGCCGCATATTAAAACGATTTTTGTTCGGTGGTTTGGGGATAGTTTCATCTGTTTTATTCATTGTCAAAAAAGTCAAAGACAGGTATTGTAATGAAAATACCGACACACGATCTTCAAATAATTGTAAATAACAATGGAATCCACTTATTCAACAATAAACAAAAATGAAATTGAAAAAATACAAATAGTATGAATAATAAATGCAATTGTTGACTAATTGACAGTTTGAGTTTGACACGACAGCCTATATCAACTGTCAATGTCAAAATCTCAATTCTACCGCTGACACTGACGTAACATAAGGAATTTTGCAGTATTCAGCCAACTATTAAACAAGGAAAATGAAAAAAAATAGACTACAAAATAAAGAGCGCACTAACCTTGCGTTATCAATGTTTTTTAATTTATGTGTAATATAAATAATGAAGTATAGTTATCATGTATCTTCTCCACGTCAGGCCAATGTTTGTTTTTCATCATTCACGACATCTACTTTTTGTCTATATTTTTGTTATATTATTACTTTCTCTCTCTCTCCAGCACTCTGGTGACTTGAAATTACTGCCGTTCGTCAAGAATTGACGCGAATTATTTCATACTCTACATACATTTTCCGCTATGTGAGGAGCAATGTTCTTTGGGAAGCACTCACTATATTATATTCACATTGAGGTATCATCAAATAGCCTTGCAAAAATTTGTTTTTTTTTTTAAATAAAACACACATTTTCTGTACCATTTTATTAAATTAGAAAAGAAAACTCATCAATTACATACATAAATTATGTGCGTTTTAATGAGAAGTGTTTAAACGAAAATGCCTTTATAGATAAATCTATCAAATGATAAAAATGGTTCGGTTCTTCGTGGACTTCATTAAGTACAACTATCAGGAAATAAAATATAATTAAATTAAACACTTCAGCTGTACTATAAAATTGTATAACGCTAAAAAGATCTATAAATGCAAATTCTAAATGAGTATAAAGTAGAAAAAAATACATCCAAAGGAAAGAGTTACCTTTATAGCTCATTTCGTTCAGTAGTCCCTATCGTTTACATAATTTGTTAACCTTACAGCTATGGTAATAGTTAGACAAGTACAAAATGATATTTTATTCTTAAAAATATCTATTCGTAGCCTAAAACTAAAGTCAGTTGTATAACGCATTACATTATAAATTGTAATTCAATATACCCGCCAACTAATTATATCGTTTTGTAAACAACCCATTTAATAAGAGCGTAAAAGCATTCTTCTAGAAGACAACATAGCTGCATGTGTTCAGCATCGCTCCATCCTCAAAATGTACTATAATAATTCACATACACACACTCATTACCTATTCAGATATCATATTGTTGGAAGATCTACGCTAAAGGCTAACATGTTACATTTTCGATATGTTTATATTAAATTACATTATTAAATAACAACTTCAAAACCATGGCACACATTTAGCCAAACGCGTCTTCTTTCTGTTATTTTGGTCTTCGAATAAGTCGATATGAAACTAACCGGTGTAGCTGCGTGAACATTTGAAAAATATATCTTTTAAAAATAGTTATCGTCGTTATAATTATATATATGTAGTGAATAAAAAATTAACGCACATCTTTAGTAGTACATCGCCGAAATCTAATAGCTAATGTAACATTCCCTACTTCAACAATAACACTAGATACAATATTTCATAGCAAGTCTCCAGTTTTTACTTAATTGAATTAATTTATCGTTAACACCATAAACATACCATGTTATACCTACGACTCACAACTACTCGTGACAGTTACTTATCATACAAGAAATTCGTAGTCACAAAAAATTGTGCACAATTCCTTTAAATTAATTATGAGGTTCGTTTATGTTCACTTAATTTATAAATTTTAAATATGTATAATTTTCGTAATAAATGCAATTTTAATTTTATAATTTAGCATCAGCATTAATGCATTCACAAGATTCAATTGAGAAAATGAAAGGAAAGCCAATAATGGAAGCTCTTTAAATTAAATGGGGTAAAGCAATCGAGAGGCTGAAACGAATGTTCGACTAGTTTCCTCACAAAATCTTATTTAAGATGTAAGTAATTTAATACATGATGCGAAAAGTTAAAAAAGTAAATAATAAAAGAAAATAATAATAATGACCCAATTATATTATGGAAATAAATAAGAAATTCAAAGTGGTGTTTATAGTGTTTGGTCACAATTTCTCCATTGGTTAGTAAATTATATAAAAAAGTATAACTGTTGTTAACATACCAATGTTAAAAATAATAAGTCCACACCAATATGTGTCGGCCGGTTTACGTTACACGATTCGAATAAATATTTAAACATGTAAAGGCTGGGTCAACCATGAGTTTTTTATATTGATTTTTGCTATAAGAACAAATATTATAATATTCATATGAAAAAAAACTATACAGCGTCTAGCAGTTACGCAAGACGCAAGACTTGTACGTAAAGCAACTACGTACTTGAGGTAAAAAAAACTCATGGTTGGTACCGATAGATCGATCACGGAGGATCGCAACTAACCATCAATCCCTGGATAAAATTAATCGAGCTGCTGAAACGAACGAATCGACTAGTTCCTTACAAAGTAAATTTGTCGACCGCGTCGGCCGGTTCGCGTTCATAAACAAGACGTTTTAGGGGGGAACGTAGGGGGGAGGTTTTCTGTAAGTGGGCGTGGCTTTGGGGCGGGGCGGGGTGCGGGACGCGGCGAAGGGGGGCGGCGGCCGGTAGGGCGCGTCGTCGGCCCTGTAGTCCGGCGCGGGCGGCAGCAGCGGCGGCTTCTCCTCCCGCATGATGACCGGACTCTTGTCCGCCGGTTCGGTGTCCGCGCGCTCTTCTAACTCGTCCTGGAATATCACCGGGATGCCCTTCGATCGGAACGCTTGACGTTCCTCCTCGTCGCCGACGCTCATTTTACCTGCGAGTTACAGTTAGACGTATGAATACAATTGGACCACAATAGAGTGTCGTCTAATAATGTTGCATAGAATTCTACTGATTAAATTTATAATATGAATTGAGCAATAAACAATCTAAGCCAAGATTATTTGATGGACTCTAGACTAGACTGTTCTATCACAAACTCAAACAGTAGTTTTATTTTAAATTCATAAATAACTTATTGAAATTGAATGACAGATTTATTAAATGAAGATAAATTTCGGACCAATTAAGCTTGCTTATTTAAAACGTAAAATTTAAAATGTAAAATTATAGTAACCCAAATTTTACTTAGGCTATTTGATCATCATATATTATATACTAGTTATAGTGGCTATGATGATTGTAGTGCCCAAAATTATTTTTGCAGAAAAGTAAATGCTTAGTGTAAATGTAGTAAAGTAGGTAGTTGCAGTCGCATTCTTCCTTACCGGAAAAATAATGAGTAAACACTTGCAGGGATGCTTATTGCTTACTAATAAATGTGCAAATCAGTGCAGGCAAAGTTTAAAACTGAAATGTTTTTGTACAAAAATAATAGTATGTTCAAAAAGCAATTCTTTAAAAACAATAAATTGTCGAACCAAATAATAATACATTGATTTCAAGTGATGACAAAAAATATTCCTAAATTCAAATATGAAAATGGTGCACTACGATAGCAAAATGTTTGTAAATCACCTTTCTTTTGTCAAGAATTCTCACCCCCTATGGTCAAAAGTTAAATAATGTTTTGAATCATTTCACTTAGTTAACATAGATACATTTTGTATTATTCACATTTCTTTTACAGACATTATTAGGTAGGTACTACTTATTTACTGAACTAATTTAAATTTCTACTGATATTAAACACTACATAGGACTAGACTAATAGCATTTATCATCTTGATTTTGAAGATCATATTATTATGAAATACATATTGCTGACGTCTTATGATTCAGTTGGGAAGAGGGGAAGGTTGTCGGAATAACCTTGAGGTGACCATCTTACCCCTATGATGCAGCATATTCACTTATAACTTAATTTTATTATTGTAAAACATTATGTTGAATACGCTTGTCAGCCAGCAGTAACTACTGTAACATTTGAAATGCCCATTCTTTCTTGCTAATAATTTAAAGGGCTTCTGACTATATGCTTAATCTTTTGTAGGTGGACGAAAATGATAATCATAGCAATGCCTCACCTGTACGCCGTCTCCTGTACAGAACGCACGCGATGACACCAGCGACCAGTATCATGCAAACGATGACCACAGCTGGGATGACGAATGTCACTAAATAGTCCGAATACTCCGACTCAGCACTACTGGCCTTGTTGGATAGGTTGGTGCTGGTGTGTACTGGAGTGGACGTCTTAGTTGTCTTCGTGTTCTGTTCGGCACAAAGGCCTAGAGGTATCAGCCGAATGGACATCACTTTCAGATCCTTATCGAATATCTGGTCGACGTTCTCTTTCAGGTTTCGTTCGTCGACTATTATCATCTTTCGTAGCTCCTCGATCTCGCGTTTCGGACACCTGTCCATCGGTAAACTTGTGTTGTACCTGGCGACAAAATAATATTATGTTACTGATTGTACTTCATACCAAAATACACTGTAGTATATACAGTGTGTTTGGCCTCAAACTAGCGATAAATTTATGGGCATAAAGTAGTCCAAATGTCATCGACAAAACACCCCCAATATACATTTGAATATAAAAATTTTATGTGGGTTCACAAGATAATTTCGATTTCTCTGGATCTGAATGTTCCATAAAGATAAAAAAAGTTATGCTCAACCATAAGTTTGAGCACTTTAGACAGGCACACATAGACAAACATGACGACAACGTACATTCCTTTACGTGTCAAATTAAACTACCATAAATAATAGTCTAATTTCCTCTACTTGGCGATCTTTAGTTCCCATAAAAATACGTTACTCACCATATAATCGTAGGCGGATTGTCCGTGATGCTCTGAATGCGGATGTTATCGGTCTCCTTCTGTCCGAACAGCGCTGCCAGCTTCTCTACCACCTTCCGCTTGCTGTTGGCGTTGTCGATGAGGTTCGGCGTCGGGTCCATCGTCATCTGGAACTCTACGGTCGGACGGATGGTGGGAGCCTTGGCTACCTCCACTATCAAGCTGTCGTAGGCGCTCTTCTTGCTCGAGTCTTCTGCGATCTGGTATTTAAGACGATTTGTAATGTTAATGCCATCCGACAACAAGGGCACTCTGGCGGGAATCTTAACAATTAAGACGAAAGTTATGTTTTGAAGTTGAAATAGGTATGTTGTAACATATAGTGGTGAGAGACCAGTGCCTAAGAATTTAGTCTTATACTAGCTGGGTCCAGTTCGAATAATACTGGGCATTGCTTAGTGTGGATTGGATTTCAGTGCAGAGGCCAAAATTTGGGACAAAAAAATTGTACGGATACCGATACAGACATATGTCAACACCAAATACAATCAATACTTGAATGTGTATGGCCGCTGTTGCCTACTGACCAAACACTTCTTGCTTCGGTAGCCTTACATAGTTGTAGCAGTTGTTAAACCTCTTCAAAATCGGAATTTCACATCATCAAGCCATTGATATGGACTAGTCAAGGATGACAGAGAGCCCATCGATCTCACTCACCAGTTGATAATGCACGCTGCCCTCGTCTCCAGGTCCTGGCAGGCCGTAGAACTCCTGGTTGCGGGCGTCGAACTGCAACCAGTGGGTTGCGGGCAGCTCGGAGCGGTCGCTGTATCGGAGCGACAGCGCCAGGTTGCGGGTGCCGCCGTCCTCGGGGTCGAAGAATGTATCCTGGAAGCGTAAAAATGTGATTGTTTTTGTAAAATATACCTTAGGACTAGGTTGCTACTAGCTTTGAAAGTTTTGATTGATGCTTTCATTTTCCTTATGTACTAAAAGTGCTTTGCGCTGCTCTGCCGATCCTGGGCTTTCTCAATCCAATGGTTATTATCTGCAGTATCTTCAGACAATTAGATCACATGATGGCTTGCACTCCTTTTGCCAACACTTGGATACCATTCAAGGAGCTTTTTCCCCGTTTTCAATCCACGCTTCAAGCACCGTGGCCAGTCTAGGGGTAGTAGGGGGGCGCGGTGGAACATCGCCCCGCCCCCTCACCGTAAAATGACTGACTTGACAATTTGCTCTCAGATGTCTAATGAGTTCGTTAGCGTCGAACACACTATCAGTTTTTTTAAGTTCAGTTGGGCATAGACCTGTAACCGACGCTAATCCACCCGGTCCTTAACCATCTGAATCCAACGGTTTCCCGCTGTCCTCTTTCATAAGGTCAGATGGTAGCCTGTCTATAATCCTTTTGCCAAGATGTTTTAGATATCTAAGGACCTTGTAGCCCCACAAATAGGTCCTTAGAATGATACCACATTTAACTCTGAGCGTTGTTTAGAATGTTCCAGAAGCTTACTTATAGATTGTTTCAGAAGCTCACCTCAGGCACTTTATAGACAAGCAGGTGTCCCACAGTAGCGGTGAGGTGGTCGACCTGGTTGCGGGTGACGGGCGGGTAGGTGTCGGGCGCGGGGGCGGGCGGCGGCGCGGGGGAACATCGTCCCGCCCCCCTCACGGCCACGTGGCTCACTTTCAGGTCGGGCGACATGGCCCGGGCCAGCGCCGCTGAGGGGCTGTTCGATTCTGTGTCTGATTCCATGATCTGTAAGGGAATAAGTCGGCTGAATATTTTTTTAGGTAAATGGATTTTTTTACATGTATTAAGAAACAAATAGCTATACGAGCCACCTAATGTCGAATGGTCATCGTCGCCTAATGACACAAGCAATACCAGGGCAGTCGCCAGTGCATTGCCGGCTATGAAGGAGAGCTATTTTCTTATGTAAGGTGGTCACAGTTTATGAGAACTGTTGTATTCTCAGCCTTTATGATAGTCTTGCTAAGATAATTCAAAAGGAAAATGTAATAATTGGAAGGAAAGAGCAACCGATATGATACGATTCGCCTATAATTTAATTGACGCAACATCTTTTATATAAGGAATTTAAGAAAAAATGGGTAAAGTTTTTATCACCTTGACAGTACCGGTGTCAAGGTGATAAAACGAGAAATTGATACACATCCCAGTTATCCGGCACACATTATTTCTAAGAGAAATGTAAACAAATCGGCTACAAAAACCATTGCCATAATTACCTTCATGAGCCTCTTAATATCGTCCATGGGGCACGCGGGGTCCTTCGGCAGCGTATCGTTCGTCCACACAAACTCGCACATATCGCCCGTCTGCGTCGCGTTCAGCACCGTTATGTGATGCATGTCCGTATACCTAAACAGGTTGACGATCCCCTCCAACGCTCGTATCTGCCAATCGATCGTGTTGGAGTACTCTTTGAGCAGTTTGAATTGCATTGCGAACTGGTGGTTGATGGTGCGCCCGCTCTTGTGTTGCTGCACGGTGATGTAGAGCGTGTCGCGCGCAACGAGCCCCTCGCTGTCCTGTGCTTCAACTATGAAGTGCCAGCGAGACACGTGCGCTTCTAATGGCCTGGAAGTGAGATTGACAGTAAACAACTGGGACACGAATATTGACATTGGCTGCAACCCTTTTATGGCCCACAGTTGGGCACGGGTCTCTCCCCACAACAGTGGGAGGCCAGTGCGGATTGGTAGAGAAACGCGCTAGTGGCTAACCAATGTCGGATGTTTTCAAACAGCCCAAAGAGCGAGCCTAACGTTGCTCAACTTTTTCGATTATAAAGCATGTTTTCTAAAGCATTAAAGAATACTTCTAGCTTCTTCCATATATCACTGAAGTTCACTGAACAAATAACAATGAATTATAGTAGTGGTCAAAGTATTAAAGATTCAGACACATCTGCTGAAAGGATTAGTCTGAGTCACAAGTCACACTCACAGGCCATACACCTCGCGTGCTCCCGGTATGAACTGAACCCAGGAGTTCTTGCTGAGAGGTACGTTCTCCGCTTCGTACATGGTGAATGTGAGGTTGCTGCCGTCTTCTGGGTCCGTGAACAGGTCAGCTGGGATAATGTATCTGTAAATATAGTAACACGTTGCTTTTATTCTCTTGTACCAATATTATTAAAGGAAGAAATGTAATGTTAGGTAATCTTTGTACATTTGATATTACGATTGAAATATATTTAAAACCTTTTGTTTTTGAGCATTCACTTATTAAAGTTAAGTATGCTTTAGATAACTTTTGAGAAAGTCTCTGGGATTCGAACCCGGATCCCTCGTGTTAGATGCCAAATTCTTAGCCATTCAACAATCACGGCCCCGAATTTGTATAGTTCAACCAAATAGTATGAAATGTTGATGAAACCAACTATTAAAACATAAATTACTAGCCTGAATGCTTTGCCAGCAGTGATGGCGAGTTTCTTCATATGATGGTTGAGGGTGGGTGGCTGGTTGACCGGCATGGCCAAGGTCACAGTTTCCGTGGTCTGACCCGTTATAAGCGTTGTTCGCTCCGTCGACGATACAGTGAGAATATCCTGTAAAGTTGCATTTGAAATGAGAATTTTGGCCCCCAGACGACACTGTTTATAAACATAAAATGTTGAATTGTAAAGTATAATTGAATTCAAGTAAATTAAGAAAAGTTGGTTTATTAATCTGCTTTAAAATTAAGCATGTCAATACATATTTTCCTCCAATGACATCTTATTAAAAACTTTTTTTTTAACTTTTACGGTAAGTTTTAAAAATAATTTAAAAATAGACGAGACTTGGCTTTACATTTTACACAAATTTCACCACACCGTTTTGTGCTATACAACTCTTGTTGCAAATTGTTTGTACAAAATTGCATTGATTTGCCTCTTTCCAATTTATACATGAAGGAAGTGCCACCAAGAGAAGATTCCAAGATTGAAATAGTAAAGTGTTAAAAATTTAAAATTTTGAAACCAAAGATAAATGTTAAGTGAGTTCCGACGTTCTGTTATTGTTAGAATTTTGATGCAAAGTGGTTGATTAATATTTTGTCCAATCCCAATCCGATCACAACCAAAATCATGACATGACAAAGTGATGTTAACGATAAATAAAGTTTAACTATAATCCAATAACATGTACTTACAGTTGTTCCAGCACATATACTTATACATATACTGATTTCTCGTTATATCAATTTGTAATTTGATTCCAAATAAAAATGACAGTAATAATTCTTCGCAAATTCACGGACCTGTTGTGTAGTACTCTCCGGTAGCGTCGTTTCGACAACCTGCGTCGTGTTGGGCACCGGGCTGGGCGTCGTCAACACGACCGGCGTCGTCGGGGTCGTCACTGTAGACGTCGTGGCCGGCGTCGTCGACGTCGTGAAGGTCGTGGACGTCGTCGACGTGGTTGAGGTAGTCGTCGACGACGTCGTCATCG
>DWIY01000791.1:0-11638 GCA_018248615.1 Erynnis brizo brizo
TGCTGGACATGGGCCTCTCCTAATCGACGCCACTCCACCCGGTCCTGGGCCCTCTGAATCCAACGGTTTCCCGCTGTGTTCTTCAGATTGTCAGTCCACGGCATTTACACTTCCAAATTCTAAAAGATGAAGTCTTCGGATCCAAGCAATTAAAACTCGAACTGCTGAACGCTGAACACGGAACTCGCAGTGATAAAGAAAGCGGGACTCTGCTGAACACGTGAATGAAGCGAGCTCAGCGGAGTCTGCGTCACCTGAACCGGGGCTTCCCGGTGATTTATGGCCGCGGATCCGGACCGGTAATGAAATTGCACCCCCGCCCCCCGACAGAAGCCATTCTAGAAATTACTACGCTACACGGGATCGCGACGCTCTTTGCCGTTGGGATTGGAAGAAGACAGAACGGTTGAGCAAGCGTTGGTTGATTCAGCTTATTAGTAAGCTCATTGTGCCTTTCCCGTCATCACTATGAATGAGTTTCGAGTGAGATTAAATGTGGGGAAATATTATGTTACAGCGTGTGTTTTTTTTTTATTTTGTATTTTTTTTATTAATAATTTTAGAGACGCCTGTCGAGGTTACAAACTCGACTCATTGTTCTAGCTCCATTTCTGTAAATTTTTTGTAGTTAAAATTTCAAAACGCTTCAAACTTCAGCCCTTTAAACACTTTTTTCTCAAAAAATCGATTTTTCATCTAAATTTAAAAAAATAACGATTTCTGATGGTTTGGCTAAATTCCACTAACTGCCAGCCAGGCCTGAATTTTTTGTGATCGGATATTACAAATACTCTATTCAACATGATTTTATAACGCCTTAAACACTTCTCAAATCACGTCTGACAACTCTTGAGCTAACTAGATTCGGTTCGATTTTGGATCACAAACATGTCATTATCGCCGTTCTATTTACCTCCTTTCTCTATGCTCCTGCTCTTCTCCCTATCCGGCGTCTTATGCTAATGTTTATTTTTTACTTCATCAATCACAATGATAAAACGGTGAGTATTGGCGACGGTTTAATTGCGTCGTGAAGGTGCTCCGAACTCTCTTTGTCTACGCAATGAAAAATTTATGGGTTTCGTTCGGAAATTTTAATTGAACACGCCGCGTCCCAGTTACAATTGTCCCGCGAAATGCGACGGAAATAGGTTCTCCGAAATTGCCACTTTCATGTAGGTATGGGGAAAATTTCGATGAAAAAGATATTTTGCTAAAAAATATTTCATGAATAAAAAAATAAAAATGTTTTGTTACCTTTTCTAAATTTTTCCACTATCTCCAGGATAAAATTAACGACATTCACGGCTTCATAAGATAGGTACCTACTCTAAAATAAACTTTTATTGCCACTTAATTAATTATGTCGTCAAACCAAAATGAAACAAAAATTCTGCAAATATTTGAAGAACCCAAAAAAACACAACTATAAATCTACATAAAATCACAGAAGAAACCAGATTGATGAAGTGTAAATTTGCACACGACACAGTCAATCGTGCGTGGTGTCTGCCATCAGTCATGTCCGGGCCCGTCCGTGTCAATGCACGATTACAAATATAAATAAATAACTGAATAAAATATGACTTGACTTGAGTCTTGTTTTGAGTTTGTAAATAATTTCTTGAATTTTATTGATTGCGAACGCACAGGACAACGTCAGTTTTTATTGTTTTCGCGCTGAGCAAAATTCATTTTTTAGACATCTTGGAAGGTGGGCTAGATTTTCAGATAGTAGTGAATGCAGCTTATTAGCAGAATTAGTCATGCTGAATTTAATCGTTAATGGTGGAAACATCCCCATTTTCCATTCTTCTATCATACACAATGTTAAATACAATCTTACAGTCAGTATTCCTACTTTTCTTGATTTCAGCTAAGTTGCCATTATCCTACCAATTTAAAACTACCCTCCTAGCATACACAATGTTAAATACAAACTTACAGTACTCACCGTTAAGTGCTGGAAGAGCCACGCCCGCAGGATGTTGGTGGCCACCTTCGGGAAGATGCCCCGCTTCTTCTGGTTCTTCTTGCCGTTCGTGTCGTCGTCCTCCTCGCCCGTGCCCTCACCCGAGCCGATGCTGGCATTGCTCGCATCACCTGGGGACAAGATAAGGGAGTCTTTGAAACTGGTTGTTGAAATGAGAAAGAAAGTAATAAGCGTGATGTTGAGAGCAAAAGAAAGGAAAGGGAAGGAAGAGACACACCTGGGGACGAGGTATAGGAGTCATTGAAATTTGTTGTGAATGTAAAACAAATAATGCTAAGAGCAAAAGAAAAAAGAGAAGAGAATGAAAAGTAAAGAAAAGAAGGAAATGGAGTCTTTGAAACTAGTTGTTGCACTGAGGATGAAAGGCATGAGCGTGATGTTGAGTGTAACAGAAAGCAAGAAAGGAAAGGGAAGGAAGAGACAAGAAAAGAAAGGAACGGAAAGGAAAGGAATGGAAAGGAAAAATAAGAAAAAAGACGTTTATTTATACGGATATGACTAAGTATAATTTTACAAGGCATCTAAACATTTTGGACGGATAATTGACATCAAAAGCTCTGCTGATGATCTTTAAAGCAAACAGACAAAACAACCACAGGATGGTAATGTCTTTAGACATAGGCAAGGCAAAAAGATGTCGTTGCTGATTTTAATGAAGAATTCTTTGTTTAAGAATCACAAGTTGGAATATGACTAATTATAGCAATGACAAGTGTTGGGAATAAAACGAAAACACATGGTGGTCACTAGAAATCTAAGTACAGAGAGAGGATTCTGTCTCATTTGCTCAAATGACGGTAAAATCTACCACACACGGCACAGACAGCCAGGCTAGACAAATTTCGTTCTCATTACAATAATGTGTTAATCGCATCGGCACCAGGCGTGCAGGAACCGCGAGATGTCGACGTCGTTCGCTTATCACGGTGCGTCTGGCATATTAATTAGATACGCCAAGTAGTATTTATTTAATCACCTGCCACACCGCTGATTCGTATCTTGAGTACGCGCT
Source organism: Erynnis brizo brizo (assembly GCA_018248615.1). Taxonomy (NCBI): domain Eukaryota; kingdom Metazoa; phylum Arthropoda; class Insecta; order Lepidoptera; family Hesperiidae; genus Erynnis; species Erynnis brizo. Next base: position 3,006 of record DWIY01000791.1, read on the forward strand.
TAATTAATTCTTAGTACGTCCCGGTACGTGTCTGGTCGCGGATTTGCCGTTCGATGCGTGTACGCGGAACGTCTAACTCTAGGGTGTCTCAATCGTTCTTTTTTAAAGCAAAATAGTTTCTCCAAAAGCAATAAGCATACTTTTTTGTTACAAAATAGTGAATCCAAGAGCAATAAGTATTATCTAGGTAACATGAGAAGAAAGTCAAAAAATGAATTGATTTTTGAGCGCAACAATCTATTTCAATCTCCAATAAAAGTAACCTAAAATAGGGTACATCATAAATTCGACTGGCGTACCGCAAGGGCGAACTCTAGTTTAAGAAAATTTGGACCATATGTTTGCTTGTTTGCTTGGTTGTTTAGCAATAACGATTCTAATTGATGATCTAAAAATCGATAGACATCTTCTCTAATATTAAAATGTGTGTGAGTCTAAGATCAATTGGTAGGTCTCTTCTCTCAAATCTAACAATATATTATGAGACAAAGGTAATAGCTAAAATAGTGCAATTTCTGCACGATGAGAAAGAGACTGCTATATCCAAAACAAAAGCGTAAGAAATGCTCGCTATAAAAAAATTGGAACAACTGAAAAGGACTACAAACAAAAACATGATGACTATGGAACCTCATAAAGGTAGAGAACACGAAAACACACACTGTCAATGGATCTTTAACAACCCGAAAGAGCAAATTGAACAAACACGATAGAATTGTTTGTCGAGAAGAAATGTAGCCAGCTAGCTGCATTTCCACAAAACGAACAAATGCGACGTTTTTGATCGTGGCTCCGAAGAACGCTCGTACATCTGAATAATTAAGGGGACTTCACTTCGATGCTGTACGTGTACCAACTACCAGGAGAACAGGAGCTTGGAACACGATAAACAAATTAGTGTGCACTGAGCCGCATCAAATATTCATCGTCGCAGGAACAAATCGAATCAGTACTGGAGCGGGTGTGAGCTCCGTCTTATTTCTGTTCGTCTGGTATCGCACGATGGTTGTAAATAAAAAAGTCGTCGTTTGTACGTTTTGTTTGTTTGTTGCATCTTTTACTAGAATTGTATCGGTTTAACTTCTTTTGTTTTTAAGAGAGAGCACCTGTTTGTATTGTAGTTTGAAGGGTTTGTGAAATTTCTTTACAGTTGTGTTTTGTTTTAGCAAAACATTATGGTGTAGGAAAAGTAGCCAAAACAACAACAGCAGAAAGTGTTTTCAATGACCAAAATTATTAGTTTTCTTTGTACAGGGACCAAAAATGCTACTAAACTGTGTACACTGTACATTTAATTGGGACAACAATCTGTACTTTGTAAAAGTACGAGTATGTAGCGTTATGTTCCAAATATGTAAACAAACTTATTTTCGTGTTGAGGTTTAATGCCTAATTCAAGTTAAATACCAAAATAAATTGTCAAAATTTAGGTATTTCAAAGTATTATGTAAAGTTATTTTTGAAGAACATTTTTCACTTCTTTTATTATTTTTCTTTTATCATTAGACTTTTATAATTTCCAAAAAAAAATTTTATTCGTTGTTTTAATTCAAAAAAATTTGACTAATTAGCCCAAAACTATATCGTTACCAAACCGTCTCGCCTTCGTAACTGAACTGCTCATTACGGCTAATCCATCTATGGTGTTTGCTCCCATGGCGTGTAAGCCGATTGCGCAACCCGACACCGAACCCGCGACCCCTGTTGCCGCTGAGATAACACAAGTGTGGGGTTACAAATGTGAGATAATATAAAAAATTCAGTGGCGTCACGATAAAACTTTTAAGGTTATTGCTGTTGTTACGCTGGTTTTTATGTTACTTAAAAATTGGTTATGATCTTATGATGGTACAGGTTAATATATCAATTTAAAAAATACCTAAATGAAATGTATTGTAGTAAAAAAAAGATAAAATATACACTCAGAAACATACATAAATGACGTCTACATTTAAGTAGACAAAAATTGAGGATTGACATTAACAGGTGATGAAAAAGTAAAAATTTTATAATTATAAAAAAATTTAAAACTTTTCTCTTTTCTATTCGATATTCATTGTTTTTATTAAACTTAGCCGAAAGCAATGCCAATATGTTTATTTTTTTATGTTGCTAAAGTAATGCCAATATTCAATTCTTTCTTTCTATTAAACTTGCTAAAGGGAATACTGATATCTTTTTATTAAATTTTGCCAAAACAATGCTGATTTTTTTTTCCTTTTTGTTGAACTTAGACTCAGCCACTGCCGGTATTCATTTTTTTAATGCCAATGTGGTGAATTACAATACTTCTTACATGAAAATAGTTTATTTGCAAAAAGGACAAACTTTCCCATCGCTGGGCCCAATGGGTTAACGACGAGGTACCAAAGCACTTAACGAAATTCGATGCCTACACGAACAGTACATTTGCGGCGCAAACTGCGCAAGTTGGCATAGTTTCATCACATTAAGTTAATTCTCGTCTCTTGACTTTTCACACGCGACCCCTCGGGGGTGGCTGCAGGGGTCGCGGGTGATGAATGAGGGGATTACATAGAATGCATCATGCAACTGCACTCAGATTTTGCACGCTACTGTACAGGATGATTATGGAAAAACGTCAAAAATTCAATTTTTTTTCATGTGATATAATTTTTCATTGCAGAAGTTTTATAAATAAAAGCTGCCATTCTTAGTGTTGCTTAAATGGTGTTTTAAAAAAATAAAAATAAAAACAATTGGTTCAAACAAGAATTATTTTTCCAAGAATATGTAATGATTTCGTTTTATTTATTGGTTTTTCCTTACTTCTTATTATCTGTCAATTCCATCACAATATTTCATATTTTCCTTATTTTTCGGCCCTTTAACATCGTTAAATTTAGCAACAGTAATGTCACTTTATTAAGAACATTTTTACACACACTAAGTCCCATACAAAATTTTTCACATCAAACCCTAAACGCCATACCAATCACATTCTTGATTCCCAATTTCGCTGAACACTCAACACCCTGTATATAGGGGTAATGGCGTAAGAGTAATTTTATTACCCTGCCCCCATCAGCATCACAATGGCCACTGCGACCAGCGCGGCCCATTGTCACTCTTATCAATATCGACGGAATTTCATCAAATTTAGATATGCATGAAATTTTTTGGCGAAATTAAGTTTGGCGTTCCATAATAATATGGTGGGTAAATCAATTTAAAAAAATGTGAATATGTGTTTTTAAACAAAGGAACAACAATTAACATCATTATTATTTTATGTACAACGCATATATCGAGTAATGAACGATCGATATACAGCATGCATGCATGCATAGTTATAGCAGAAACCCTGAAAGAACGCCCGGGACGATCCAAGGAGACGCCGGGCCAAAATCGACAAAGAACTTTTTCTAGAGGAATGTCAACAATTAGAAAATAAAAGCGTTAAATGACATTAGAGAGATATAACATCTATATAGCGAAAAGTAATCAAACTAATCAAATCGACACCTTTATTTATTTTGTTTACTGTTATAACAATGGGCGGACTTAATGTCAAAAGGAATTTTCTTCCAGTCAACCCAGGCGATGGTGAGAATTTGGGGTAGGTAGTAACATCCCTCACTAATTGATAATATTTGGGTTGATTGGTTTAGTTCACCTTGGCTTAATCATTCAAATCTCTTCTTCAATCCATATTTTAAAATTATACAGATGAATTACACACACAAAATCCTGAGCTACCAGGAGAATAGAAGTGTTGAAGAGGCATAATGACGTAACAACGATACAGCTTCGCACGCCGTCAGCGCTGAACGAATCGCCGCGTTGGCTTAATCACCTCCGAGGATAGCTGTCGCTGCAGAACCGCTGACACGTGTTCTGGGCGTTACTTTCATAGTTTCGCTTTTTGGAATATGTGGAGGGGTTCCTGATACAGTTTTACAAATGATAATATTGTTATTTTCACCTTTTTTCGGTAATATTTACAAGAAAATACTACTGTATGTTACTGTAGTTACAGAAGTATACAAAAACTTATATTCATACAGGAAAAGTTTAAGCCCAAATAAAGTCAGGCAATTAGCCTAGTATAAAGAAAAAAGGTTACACATCTCTGACATGTGAGCGAACGACAACCCTGTTATGTATCGAATTATTTAAAATTATTGAAATTCAATCGTTTTTTTTTATCAATAACACAATCAAATAATTATATTTAAACAACGAAAGTTTTAGCTCGAACAAAGTCAGGCTACTAGCAAAGTATAATGAGAAAAGGTCGCGCATCTCTGACGTGTCAGCGAGCGTCAGTTTCCCACGCCAGGGGTCGTTAAGCTGACGTTGCGTTTTGTCAAGGCGAAGTAGTATTCTTTATATCGTTATACTTGAAAATATTGAAATTCCGTAGTTTTTTGTAAATGTCATAATTACCTACACTGACATAGGGAATGGTAAAGCCAAAGCAAAATATGGCAACTGATAAAGTATAAAGTGAAAAGGTTGGGGACCCCTGACGTGTCAGCGAGCGTCAGCGTCCCGCGCCAGAGGTCGTTAAGCTGACGTTGCGTTTTGTCGAGGCGTTGTCAACTGCTGTTGTATGGCGATTTACTTGAAAACATCGATTTTTTGTAAAATGTTGGAGTAACTAACGGAGTAACGGCTCGGAAACATTGGCATATTGACATTTTCGCACAAATGCCACTTACAGTAGGTACATGTAGTTCATACACATATGGCGAAGTGCATTAACCCTGAAATCAGAACAATCTAGGCTTCCATCTCATTCAAAGAACAATAAAACACATGCCACTGTCTTAATACCTACATAGTCGGTTGGACATAGAATGTTCCAGTTTCCAAAATAAAACCAGTTGAAACTCCGTCAAATTTACGACGTCCAATATGCATTGTAGCTCCATTCCGACTCCATCATTACGTCACCAATAATCTCCCAAAGCTGCTGCAGCCGATCCAACCATTAACGCCATTATCCCGCCCTTGATTTACCCAAAAACCACCCTTATGTCAATCGGGATAAAGTCCAAAAGGAAGGCAATTGGATGTTTGTAATTGCGTTTCTGGTGGCAATTTTAATTAGCCTTGCACCCCCGGCCTCCGTCCAGATAAGGGTGTTTGCAAATAAGATGGGGTGGAAGAAGCCAATCCATCAAATTGTTGTACGCAGCGGTTCTCAAACTTTAATGGAGGGTGGCGACAAAGAAACAACAATAAAATAAAAAATACAGAAATACACTACTGCCCGTGTGTCAAAAATAAAGGACTAATAAACGCGCGCGTCAAAAGACAACAACAACAAAAAATTTCACTCTTTTTTTATTTTCTTTCTTTATTAGGGTAGCAGAAGGTGCCTTCTCGGACTATTTTCATTGGTTAGAAATAAATGACATAACAAATTTATTTGTCGCATAATATCAACCATTTCTTTTTAAAATATCTTTCATGTCGATATTCAAATACATCATTTTGGACGGAACGTTGAGAAATCTCATGAAAGCGGCATGAAAATGTTTGAGAATCGCTGGCTGAACGCATTACGGGGTTCCGTAGGGATTGCGACGTTAATAGACTGAATTGTCGATAAACTTTTTATGTCAGCTTTCGGGATGAGGAGGACGCTTTTTTACGATTTGGCGAATGGTGTCTTAAGACAGCTGTTGTTAGAAGTTTCGAAATAATATTCGATGTAATGAACAACTTTTCACGGGAATTGGGAGTTTTGAAACAATATTCGAAGTTTTAAACAAGTCTATTTTACCATTTGGAATATAATATAAGAGAAAATATATTTATCATCAATAACTGACATTTTCACGTATCAATAACTGACATTTTCACATTGAATAACTAAAAACTTTTCTTTTTACAGCATAGCACTATTTGGTGTGAATCGTTGCTAGCTACGAAAAACTCTGATTTAAATCAGATGTGTTGCAACGTCACAATTTCACACTATGCAATAAATAACGTATTTCATAAACCCAAATCCGCATTCCTGACTGTATTAAAAATCATCTAAAAACAAACACCATTAAACTTCATTAAATCCGGTTTATTTTAATCTGACATCAATAATTTGCATGACAGAAGTCTGCCTTGATTAAAATAAACATTTTTATTCACAATCAGCGAATAGGTACTGTTAGCACAATTAATCTAAGTTGCTAATATGGCCAATCGATATTATGAGATACAATGTTTTCGAATAAAATTAAAGCATGAGAAATGTGTTACAACGGTTGTTCATTAAAATATCTTCGATTCAACGTCGTCCACGCATCGAGATGTCTGCTAGTAATTTATCAATGCTCGTTTGATTTATGCGCTCAGAAAACTAGAAAAACACGAAATTTAAAACTGAATTGTAAATCTTCTGCGACACTAGCCAACACTCATTTATGTATGCCAAATTACTTTTAACAAATCTTCTTAATAGCTGATTACAAATCCTTTTCAGCAACTAGCTAAAATGTCTAATTTAAATATCAATTTATTTTACATACAATCTATATCAATAGATTTCTTCGCAATCTTTTTTTAGATAGAAAATATAGATAATTTATAGTTTAATATATCATGGTTGTTGTGATTTGTGTATCGATAATTCAGTAGCGTTTACTATCGATGTTTCCCACGCGGTCCCAGCACTAGTCGACGTGTGTTCGATGGTCGAAGCTCACATTCGCAGTACATAGGGACCCTATAACTCGTAGGCAGTTGTCGGTACCATTGCTGCTTTCCTCATATGGAAACTGCTGTATCGAACGATTTGTATTTGAATATCCGATCTCATTGATATCATAAACATAGCCTTTGCCTAGGTTTTCCCACCAACCTGGTGTTTCTTTAGTTTTCTTCGTCTTTTTGGTTTTCGTCTAAAATTAGTCTGAACTAGCACACAGTTCAGCTTTACTATCCTACTTATTATTGCGCAAGTTTGTGAGGATGGTTGGATGGATGTTTGTTACTCTTTCTCGCCAAAACGGGGATTTTAAATTTGGTATGTACTCGTACGTTGCTTATAACCTAGGGGGTTACTACGAACTCTTAAAACCATCATAAAATAATGATGTTTTGTTTCAATATTAAAACATTAGTACCCCCTCTGGATTAACAAAGGTATCATCGCTTAAATCTTGGACCTACACGAACATTTCCAAACTGAAATGAGCCAAATCTGTTCAGTCGTTTTCGAGTTTCAGCGCGACTAACGAACAGCGATTCTTTTTATTATATAGAAAATTATTCAAACCAACTAAATCAAAGCGCAATTCAGCCAGGACACCAATAAACCTTTAAACAGTCGAATTTTTGAAGACAGCAGTCAGATCACGTTTCCCCGATTACGCATTGAAAATTAGTTTAATATCGCCGAATGACGGAACCGACAATTAAGAGGGAATAACACTCCAACGGGCTGATAGCCGAGTTATGGGGAGGGTTTATGGACCATTAAGTGGATGGGGATGAACAAGTAACGATCCCGGGTTTGGTTCCGTTGTTGAAGAAGTTTAGCGCTGCTTACTTCAATGTGGTAGATATCAGTGTCTTGTTTTGTGAATGTTCATGTTCATCATTCTAGACATTGTGTTCATCATCTTGATATTCCGTGAATAACAGTATTTAAATTTTATATTTCTATTGTAATTTTATAAATATACATCTAATTTATACTATAATATACTTCTAACTAGACTTATATGCTTACTAAAAGTAAAGTAAAGTAATTATTCTTTCCGGAATATTTCTACTTTTAGAGCAAAAAAGGCGAATTCTTACATCCGTGTCGAAAGCATTTTAATTTTCTCTAAGATGCTACTTTATTTAATTTGAGAAACATTTTTAGTTCTATTTTTTTACTTCGTTTCTATTCTTAAAATTATATCTATAAATTATATCTCTATAAACCGCTAGTACCTAGATTTGGCAGTGTCGTCTACCCTTTAGATATTTTTAGATGAAAGCATTGCTTCTTTTCAATTCCCAAATTACAAACAGACAAACCATACTCTTCCACCATAGACAGTCGCGTACAATATAACATTTTACGATACTACTGTTTGATTGTCTGCCCTTAGATAGCGACGTTTGATGGGCCATCAGCGGGGGCTTACGAATTTAGTTGCGATTAAAGAAATTAACATCCATGCTTCCATTTTGATGAGATGTGAAACGAGGGGCATTGTTTTTATTTTTGATCTGTGATTTAAGACGAAATTTGGTAGAAAGCTAGCGTCGGTCTAGCGGCTTCAGCTGCGTGGACGTCAAAATACAAGCCAACAAAAAAATTACCTATCAGGTACCAACAATTAAATCCAAATTTCTTTTATTTGTGACTAACTAACAAACATTCACCACTGCGTTATTTACTATAAATAGTCGCTTTTATATGACAGCATAACAAACATTTATCAATTCAATAGAAAAGTAGCAGGTGTAACCTAACCAGGTTACAATGGTTTTATTGACGATTATCTAGGTACCAACAAAAATCTAGTGATTTCGTGAGATGTATGCCCGGGATACATATTTGCAGCGACAATGTTACTACTCTTTACTATAATGTAATCAACTTACTAGACAACTAGGTACTACTACTAGAATGTGACAAACTTACTGGAATGTAATTGTAACTG
>DWIY01000792.1:0-11635 GCA_018248615.1 Erynnis brizo brizo
CACTCCAATTTGGAGTGGTCGCGAGTGCCTCACTTTCAAGCACGATGACGGTTTCTGGTTTGTTCTGTATTCTGAGACTGCACCATACCTACTCGCAGGTCATTCCAGTTTTTTCCTGCCCGTTTTTTTCTTCTAGTCTACGATAGACTGAGGGGCAGTGAAATCGGACGTAGGATATATTATTTTATAATATTGTATTATGTATGACGTTCATTAAGTGTGCACAACTTGCATCTGATAATGAATAAATAACCCTCCTTCTGTCGCAGTCGGGTGAAAACTGTTTTTTTGGTTTTTTAATAGCCGTTACCATCGATGTAAACCTTTTTTAAACAAACTGAAAAGAAGTTTGAACTCATAGAAACAAATATTGAAAAGTAGCAGCTATTAAAAAACGCAATCTTCCTAGAAATAGGTCAATTGATCTTCGCTCGAAAAATTCCCGGGAATCATCTCAGGGAATCTAAAGACTATCGAAGGAATTGCATAATTAATCTCCCTGCATCGGGAATTTCCTCGACTGCTTTCATAGCAGGTGGATGGAATGACGTCATTAGTAGAAAATTCATGGGAATACGAATACGAAGTGAGAGTGTGATTTTGAAATTTGCACTGAACATTTGAAAAATTTTACGAAAATATTTCGAGCAATTGATTTTAGGACAGATTTCCGAAAATTGAAATTTTGTCACATTAGGAAGTTTTGACGGTAGGTATAGTAAGAAAGATAAATATAATATTTTGTAGCCTGTTCTGTTATTACCATCCTTTTAACCCTTTAATGCTCATCTTGCATTTCGGTTAGAAAGGTGTGAGTGTCAAAAATACCTACTTTATTTGAAGCAATCATCTTAGCCATAAATAACAATGCATTCGACTACAATAACTTTTTTCGATTTAAAGATAGATGTGGATGTCCATGGGTTGCATTGACCACTTAACATCAGGTAGCGTGCATACCCATTTACTACGCACTGCAGAAGAAATACGATAACTGATAAACTTGCCGTGCTAACCACGAAACTTCATCCCATAAACCCGGGTGTAAAGGAAACTTAATTTGAAACTATTTTACATTTACATTAGTTTTGCCACCCTGTGAACCAGCCACGAGGATTATGACGTTAGAAACCGTAAAGTTGGTTAACTAATGCCGACTCATTAAAACAGAGTTCACTTTGTTGTAGGTGAATGGTAAGATGCATAAGATGAGATAGTTTTAATGAAGGTTAACTTTTAGACAAAAAGTTTTCATAAATTTGTATTACAATAAAATTCGTTTAAATTTTCGGAGGATATAATTTTATATGTAGTTAAGTTTTGATGTGAGAATAGCATACACACACGAACAGCATTAGATACTCAATAGTACTCAATACTCATTTTTTAAAATGTCAAACAGAACCGTATTTTTGATGTTGTATGCATCCAGATGGTTCATCACTAGTCTCTAAGTACCTCGGTCAAGGTTCCTAATCTGCCTAAAATCATAAAATCATACATATTTATTTACATCGCAAAATGGGCAAATACGCTTAGACTATATTATTATGTATAAGTACTACTGCGATTCACATCAATTTCTTCTTCTTAAACTATCAACAAAAGTAATCGATACATCCCCATCCCATCCGCCCCCAAATTCATGTTCAAAATACTAATACGAATGAGCACAAAGATGGAACTATTTTACATTTACATTGACTTCGGTACCCCATCAGCATATCACAGATATTGTAATGTTATGTTACAAGTACGCCGGCAGTCACGAACTAATGCCGGCTCATCAATTCATCATGCATGCCTAAACTGGTATGCGGAGCACTGCTTCTCAACCTTCTTGTAATAGTACTTATGCTATTATTTGGCGGAGTGAGTGTGAGGTATGCTGGAGGAGAACGAGCTGACCAATAAGCTAGTCCTCTAACGGCTGCTAATACAGAGATATAATATACAATAATACAGTATATAAATATATAATATAGAAAAAAGACCTCTACCATACAACCGTAGGCCTTGGAAAAAAAAATAGATCGAATTTGGTAATATTCTTTCTTTTATTTTGAATAGCTAAACCAATTAAAATACATATGGAAAAGTATAAAAATTGACAAATATTGATACAATAGAACATAATCATAACCTTATTTCTTTCGGTTGCAGCTTATGACCCTACATGAAATAGGTTATGGGACCACTTAAATCAAAATATGAACCTCGGGTTGAGAAACGATGGCGTTGAGCAATCGGTGCCCTTCGAGGGGTGAAACGTCTCAGACGAACCTCGTCTGTAGATTATCAGATTAGGGATGAAACTATAGTTAGAAATATGTGTGATTTGCGAACCGCAAAATGCCAATTAATAGGCTTGTTCCGCAGGCGTTTCTGAATGTGATCCATATTTAAATTATAGGGCAATTATAATTCATTATAGGATAGGTTTCACTTCTTTTATTGTAAGCTTTACAAATGCTCAATTAAATTTGAACAGAAAATCAGGAATTATGTGACACAACAAAGATTGAATGTAGGCCTTATTGACCGTACTATCTTCCGATTCAAATACTTTTATTTTCATTTTGTTTCTGTTAACTTTTTATTAGCTTGTTGGGACATAGTATTGTTAGCTAATTTTAAATATTCAATGTAATAGAATATATGTAGTAGAATCCTATTCCATCCTAATAGATGTACGATTCTGATTAAAATTATTTAATACAACGTGTACTTGTACATCCTTGAATATAGGTTGTGAGCTAAATATAAGGCAGTAAAGTTATTGTCTGATAAATACTAACTTAAAAATACTATTTGAACCCGTGGTTTCGAATATCTTTTTCCCTGATTCGAACTCATAAGCGGTGCGGAAACGCTCTCGTCGTCAACCTCTCATTGCCTTTGTGCTTTGAGTGTGAGAGAGAACTCGCGGCCCCTGCCCCCGGCGGTGTACGTAATGCACAAAGGAAGGGAAAGTTGCTCATCCCGTACATGGTGCAAGGTGCAAACGAGGGATGAACAATGCTCATGAATATTTTGAGATTTCTACTAGTATAGGTATTTTTATAAAAAGCAAAAAGATACTTACGCACTAATCGCAGAATGTGAGCGATATCGATATTGAGCATAGACAAAACAGTTCAGAATATTTTTCATCCGTTTGTAAACATAGGTCCTGTATTTTCTTTTTTATTTTGTTTTAGCTTTTAACCAAGGGTACTTTAATAAAATTAACAAGAGTTGATCGTTTATTCATTCTACTCGTATATTATGTGTATTGTATTCTATAATTAAAATAAAATCAAGAGATAGAAACAAAAACATCCCTTATGTTCGTTTCCTAATCGCTTTGTTTTTCTTTGCAGTAAATGAGTAGCACATGAGCATGCTCTTATTAAGGGTGCAAACCAAATTAACTACTCTTCAAAATTTCTCTGTCACTGTCTAAAAAGTTCAATAAGTACCTACGTACGGTGCGTGCGGTAAATTTTCGTGTAAAACTACAATTAAAATTGCAAAATTTATTTCTGTAATAAGTACCTACAAATTGAGTGAAACTATTCATAGGGTGGATGGATACTCGTAGTATGCCGAAGCTTTTATCGTCAAGGGTATCTAGATTGGCGCGCCATGAATTTATTAAAGGTATATTTTCCATTTTCATATTTGAATTTGGTTAATGAATCGACTTTCCATCCAATCAAACTTGTTCATTGAAAATATTAAAAGACTGTAATTTTCATCCCCTTATACTAGTAGATGTGCCAAGGTATAGGTTGGATAGTGCGAAATTAATAATCTATTATAACCATCAATACAATTTGGAGAGATTTTTAGAAAAACAAACACTTTTTTTGTTTCAAATTCATAAACTTTGTCACTAAAGGTTGAGCCGCCCTCAAAAAGTGAAACTGCGAGACTAATCCCATTGAAACATTGTCGTTTTATAAATCGTGGCACCACTACAGCCGACCACCGAAAGCATAAAGTGTTCGAAGCGGGAAGAGCTGAATTTAATAGCTGGGCATAATTCAATTGTTCCGGCCTGTCGGCCTGTGAAACTATATTCCTTTTGCGTCATGAACTGCCCTGCTCGCCACCCGTTTCGTTTTATTTGCAGCTTTTAAATGGATTAACGTCCCACATAATCTGTTTCGAAATTTATTTTGTACCTTCCAATCTTGTGTGTTAAATTAAACGAACAAAAGATTAAGTACTAATGTGCTCAAATAGATCTGTTCATGTGATGTACTGCTTGGTTTTGTTACATTATTCATGTTTAACTAATGGCTTAACTAGATAGTAGGTACCTGTCACTTATCGCAAATCCCTCGATTCCTTGCCGTTTCCAGGAATAATGTACCTAAGCTTAAAACGAGGTCGGTAATGGATAGTAAATCTCATGTGATTAAGTAGGCAGGAATATTGTTTAATCTGTAATATGTTCTAAAAAAATAGATTCTATAGACCATTCTATAGAATTATCTTTAAAATTAAGATTTTATTTATAAGTTTGATATCAAATAAATTAAAGCTTTAGTGCTATCTATAATGCAAGAGCAATTATAGCAGGCATAATAAAGTACCTTTAAAAGTAAAAACACTTCTGTTTTATAGAATATCAATACATAATTATGTTTCGGTACACAGGCAGGGCGCACAACAAAATGAAATGACATAGTAATAAATATCATTAAAGCTCCATGAACGCTATTTGGGTGTCCCGCACGTTTGGACGATATCATTACGACAGTGATCACAACAAAATTGGAAATGATTGAACGTATGAGTCCGGGGTAACGCAGCCGTTGCTGTTCCTGTCCATATCGATATTGGAACGTACGCACTCGCCACATGTGGGCTGGACAAAATCAGGAAATGAAATATCTATCCGTTTCGTAACAATGGATTTTGACAATTGAAATAAGAATGACATGAAAGGAAAGATATTTATTGCGCGTCATTAGATGTCGTTATGTTGTTATGTCATTAGATTTTTTGAAAAGTACAACCGAATAAGTTTCACGGGTGACATACTTTTTGCAGTATCTAATAACTTTTTAACAGGTACATACTTAGTTAGTACCTACCTATGAAAGGTTAGGTTTAACTATGAAAATTATCGTCTCCAAACATCAATAAAATTATGTCACAAAAAAGTGATTTCGATATAATATCAGATGAAATTATTAGAGCTTAAGAATAAAACTGTAAAGTAGGCACTAAAGTTTTTGAAGGATAGCACAGCAACAGATTATAATATATTTTCCCCTACAACCTGCAACAAACTGACACAGAGAAACTGTCAAAAGCAAGTTCTAAAAATGCTGGTTGGCTTTAAAAGTATTGGTATAATATGAAACTTTTGTGAAGGGGTCCAACTGAGGCATCAGCAAACAATCATCCTCGTTAGTTCCCCGTTGGGCGCCAATTACACCGAGCCATCGGTGTGATTGCACGGAAAATTGCCAGCGTGTTGCTATTCAATAAATAACGATATTAAACACCAATTTATTGTTGCGATTTCTTTTACATCGCAATTAAGTCGTTTGTTTGGTACAATTAGGCGTGGGTTAATCAGTTTAACGAGTAATCGTCTGATGAACCGACGTTCCGAGTAGTGAAGCGCAATTTACACGGATGTGTTGTTGTGTACTTGCTGCCACTGAATCGAAAATTGGCTACGTTTGGTGTTTCGGAATGCGTATTAGTAAAAACTAGTCAGATCTACACTATTATCGCAGACGGTTCTACAAATTACTTCAAACAATGTAATTTCAAATTACTTTATTCTTGACTACAGATTTATAAGACACTGATCTTGATAAAATTTACGACGTAAAACTTGTTTAATATTGAACGCCCCCTAAAAACTTTGAGAGTAGAGCACTACGTCTCAAACGCTCTGTGCGTTTGAGTTAGTGCTTTAGCTCTTCTCAATTTATTATGTGTAGGTACCCGATGTATATCCATATATGGTACATGTAGGTATATCTGTGTATAGGTACATGTATTCTGATTACAACAGATAAGATTTATAAGAGCAGATCATTCATTACGTCAGTCATTAGTATAGTAAATCATATGTCAGTCTGTCTAATATCTTCTACTACTAATGATATATGTAAACTATACGAATACTTTGACAATGGTGTTCGTGCTCGGGACACTGAGGAGAATGGTTTTCCCTTTCCTATCCATATAAACTAGGTACAGTTATCGACATTAATATACCTACACATTGGTATAAAAACAAAACGTTATCCGTGAATGGAGCATCCTAACGGTTGCTTAACAATGCAGCCGCGGACCGCAGGGAGGTGTAACGAGTAATGTCCAATTTACAATTCACGCGTCGGTAATGCGATTTATCCAACCCTTTGTGCCCGCTGCCTACACGGCGTGCCCGTTAGATAAATTACGAACGACAAACTATGTAAAATTCATGCGCTACTTTTTTTTCAATTGCTTCTCAGCAAGAAAGAAATGGCGCTTTTTATATGGACGCGCTTGGAAATTGATGATTATAAATAAAAGAACACTTTTGAATAAAAAATGCTCATCGATATCGGATTAGCGCTTTATATGCGGACAGACAGATAGATGAGCAAAATTTATAAACCCTTAGGGTTCAAAAATCGAGACTGATTAACCTGCCCCCTGCAAATGAGAAGTGCCTATATAATTCTTCTCCAAGAGTGTACAAGAATCCAAAAACCACTCGATGTAAATAGACTCATTTGTGAAAGATTAAAACACTAGACATTTATTCGTTCGTTCATATCAGCCTACATCAGTCCACTGCTGGACATAGGCTTCTCCCAAGTACGCACTTTAAAATAAAAGTAACTTTCCAAATAATTCGGTAAGTACACAATGCATTGATCAAGCAATCAATGATGTGCATGCCCTCTAACTACTTCAATAAATAATAAAGTTTGGAATGATACCCTTCATGTTAATGAGCAATTATACCTATATCAGAAGTTTTGCCAAGCATCATTTGTAAGGCTTTTCGATTTATGAAATAAAATGTAGCGAAAGAACGCATTTGAAACAGCAAAATGAGCCTTTCATCTCCGTTAAAAACATTACTTACCTAATGCTATGTTTCTTCTTAAAAACTCGTGTTGTTCACATTTTTGCTGAAAATATTTTCTTCTTTTGTTTCTTATAAATTGATTGATAATCCCGACAGACTACGTGTCTTATTGTGTTTATTCTCACAAACAACTTCTCTTGAGGTCGACCTCAGAAAAAAAGGAACGTTAAAAATAAGAAAATGTTCTGAACGTTTCAGAAAATGTAGAGAGATACTACTACTCGTAAGATATCATCGAAACAGTGGATCTAGGTATATTAGAATATTCGAGCGTATTAATAAGTGTATACCTATATGTTATATTATGTGTGTAATTCCTCCCAAATCAGTTCAATTTCGTGAAAAAATCAATCCTCTCAAATTTTAGAATTTACAACACCTATTTGTTGGTGGAAAGATTATAAGAAATATGTACGGCATATTACTTAGTTACTGTTTTTTATTTGTCGGAAATTACTCCCTAGTTTCATCACACAACATCAAACTACCTCAGAAAATACGCAAAGATTGCAGGAAAAGATAAGAGGTTAGTCGCTATTCGAGCGTTCTACACAGGGAGTTCTCTACGTTATTGGGAAACTTTGCCACTTGGCTCGATTGGCTTCTACTCGCTTAGGTGGAATTAAATAAAGTCCTATGGGATCTATGATATATATATAAGTTCAACTTTAATGTAACTCTAAAAAGTGAACAAAATCATAACTTAGTACATCTTACTACTTAAGTGAACTTGTCCGTGGTCCAGTATTCGTGGTTTTAGCTACTTCCAAGACTTCATTATTATAGATGTAACATGCTGGTGTAGGTGCTAAATGCTACAAATGCTACAACTGTGCTAAATGCTACAACTGTGTAAAACAAAATACGAATGAAAACACCGAACAAAAAAAAAAACAAAAAAGGAAAGGGGATTAATCCTCACAGAGAAACTAGTGAACAGTGATAAATATTCGGTTTGCATAGAAAAGCTTAAACTCTATGTAACGCGGAGGTCGGATCTAACTTCCATGTAAAAGAAATGATAGGAATTCGATTTAGTCCCATCGCCACCGTCCTTCCTGAATGTAAATTGGGGGTAAAATCGCATTTTGCCGAATTTCTCCTTCATTTTGAGTGGGTAATAGATAAAAATTCGCTCCTAATGCTCTTTTTGACGAACGGACTTGAAATTAGACGAAAGTTTTAAGTAATTTCTTCTAAATAAGCTTCTGCTCAAAGCTTTCATCTTGTATGGTGGAAACTTCGAAATTAGGCCCAAAGGGAAATTACAATTCTTCTGTGTTCTAACCTCTAAGATTGTAAACTGTGTTTCAAATTTCATCCAAATCTGCGAACTAGTTTTATGGCGGAATCCGTGATCCAAAGATTTTCAATAACAATTTTAAAAAACAATTAATTGCACGTGGGTTACCTACTACGCGACAGTATTTTTATAAAAGTACTCATTTTTGAGTTTGTAGGTACTTTAAAGATTGTGATTTAACACAACAATGCACCCATAATATTTTGTTAACTTAAATAAATTAATGAAATCTTCGCGTCCTACTCAATTAAACGTCTCCTCTAATGAACCGAACACAATTTAGATTCAAGTCGGAGGCTTGTAAGACGAGGGACAAACATGTTTGTTTTCAGAAATTCAAATGGAATAAATCTGGGATCATTATGCGGGCTCGTATTGTTCATGTTCTAGAGCGCAGCAAACAACCTCTTCAGGTATTTATTTTGTGGATGATGAAATTTGTTTTGGGGCAATTTAAGTTGTGCTTGCGGGCTGTCTGGCTGGAGACTCACATCTGATAGAATGCGGGCAGATAAACAGCTTTATGCACAATCAATCTCATTTTGGTTCTGGTAATAAAAATTTGGTATGAAAAACTTTTAATCTACCTACTCGTATAAGACTTAAGTTTGCACAAAACTTCGCTCTCGTCCTACGGTCTGTTTTATCGTAGCTTTAATTATTTTATTGCTAGTTTCATTTATACCTACATGTTTGTAAAGTTACCTAATTTGTAAAAAGCGTAAGAAAGGAAGCGTAATAATTAATGAGTAATTTAATTATGCGATTTAGCCTACCCAAAAAAACTCAAATATTAATACTTTCTCCAAAATATTATATAGAAAAAATATCAAGTATTTGCTGTGGATGCTATGAAAAGAATACGAATCAAGATTGCAGGATTGTAGAAGGTCGGTACCAACCTTTGAACCTACGATGGGCGAAAATGTGTGCACCCAACGAAAGAAAGTAAACTGGAGACTGGAGCTGGAGGCCTATGTTTGATATGCATCATGCTCCTTGCTCGTATGAGCGGAAATGAAAGCAAAAATCCTTCTTCTATGTTTTCTTTCTGAACTATAATACGCGTAGCGCTTTGCTACGAGTTTTCTTAGCAACAAAACTTCTAAGCCACCATATTGCGGCGTATAACTGTCTATACTTTATTCATGGTATAGGACTATAGGTAACTAGCCATTTTATATCCGAGCGCTTTAGTGGAAGATTGCCTGTCTATTCTAAAGCGATTTTGAATAAATCTAATTTTCCTCGGACACAATAATGTCACGCAAGGATATGCGCGGGCTATTTTCAATACGGTTAGTTAGACATGATTGATGTACTATCAACGTATCGTAATATCGTACAAAGACCAAAGTGCTTATATAAGAAGAATTATTATTATATCTCATACATAAATATTCAAAAGAAAGCTCAACTAAGGTTTACTCAACAGTCAGCCACCAAATACCAACAGCAACAAAATATGACGAAAACAATTTTGTAACATTCATATTTCTTTATTGTGCAGTGCCTAATGTTTTCATTTGAATGGTGGCCGCGGCTGCGTAATAGCGTTCTTTGTCGCGAAATTAGCAATCAGGCGCGGCGCCACCAACAGCTGAAAAAACAGCCTCCGAGCTTTTTCTTAATTGCCCTACAGATAAGCTTTACAACAACCCTTGTCACACAAAATTACCCACTGCCCGCGAGTGATGGCCCAGTGGCTAAGTATTCGTTAAACTAAACGTCCTGATTTGAAACACAGTGATTCCAATGACTTTTCAAAGTTATGTGCGTTTTCAAAATTAAATATCACTCGTTGTAACTGTGAAGGGAAACTTCGTGATTTAACCTGTATGCAGTTCTAAATAATGTTCTCAAATGCATATATGAAGTCGTCGCAGTATCTACGTCACTAATGGGTTGAAGATGGCTCATATAACTAGGTACTAATAAAAGTATTATCTACTGCCGTAAAGGAACTCGACCTCAAAAGAGTTAATATGAACCCCATTGTAATAAAAAAATTAAAGGTCCCGCAGTATTATTTAAAAAGCCGTACCTCGTTATAAAAGACGTAAAACTTTATATCAGTTGCCTTAAAAAAAGAAGACGGTCGAAGTTTTCCACTTTGCCGACGTCAAAATGAACTTCGTTTACGGACTGAATTGTATTTCGAACTTGTTAATTCCCGTCTCCGGCGCAGTTACTTAAGTAAGTCTTTCATTAGCGGTCGTCACGTGAGTTGAATTATAAGTCGGTGAGTTTTATAACTCGGAAAAAATTCAAAGACAATGTAGCGAACCGTCGATCCCGTCACTCCCCGATCGCAATTCGTGGGCGCTCATTGTTTCAATTTCCATGAATACAAAATAAATAATGGCTCCTTCGCAAAAGTTCTTGAATAAGTTTCACAGAACAGTGAAATGTGCCAAAGAATATACTCTCATAAATAAAGGCCTCTTTGAATAATCAAATTTATTATACTTACCTAGCAAACCGCTGTGAAAATGTTGAAGAACAAACGGGAAATTTTTCAAACCGCCCCCATTCTTGTCTTACGTGTTCATATTAGTGTTACCCTCGTATATACCCTCGTGTATACACTGTATATAATATGACGTGATAAAACGATAAAATTTAATTACGCACTACTAGCAACATTTGCCTACGGGTTCCAAAACAATTATACCTACTCAGGCAAAAAACATGAAAACTAAACATAATTAAAAGTGCTACTTATTCTTATGGGACTATTTTAAACAGTCAATAAATTATAAGTAAAAAAGTGTATAAAATATATCAGGGAAAATACGTACAATAATTCCTACGCACAAAAAGGCGCAAGACATACCTAGTACTCAAGAGTCAAGACCCTATGACCGTAAGGGCACGTAAGGGTGCGACGACAATAGGAACACTTTCACCAAGCAAGTCAATGCAAAAAATCACCCATACATACTTACAAACTATACAATCCTCGTGAAACTGTTCCGCACAAATAAAGTTTTCCATCGACTCCCTTGTTGATTTAATAAACAAAGTTCTACGAATAAGTTCCAAAAGGTACAAAAAAGCGGATCGCGCCGTACCTAGTTGTTTCGCTGGATGCTCGTTAAAACAGATGTAAATTTTATTGTACTATTGTCTTTTTATACAGATGCCTAATTAAAATCGGAAAACTAACGGAGTACGCAACAGTATAACACACAACAACGAACAACACACGCTGCGTTGAAAAGTAAGTAGAA
>DWIY01000793.1:0-11634 GCA_018248615.1 Erynnis brizo brizo
TTTATAAAATTAAATATCACCTGCTGTTACGGTGAAGGAAAACATCGTGAGGAAACCTGCATGCCTGAGAGTTCAAATAAAAATGTTCTCAAAGGCATGTGAAGTCCACCAACCCGCATTGGGCCAGCGTGGTGGACTGTGGCATGCATTCCTCTCATTGTGAGAGGAGACCCGACCCTGTAGTGGGTCATTATTGGGTATAGACAACAGACATAATCATTTATGATTTGAAAAGGTGAACTTGTCATTAAAAATTTATGATATAAATTTGAATTTTACTACCCGACTCTGACGATAAACTTCTCGTAAGAAGAAGTATCATAACACAACACTCAAACAATATTTGCTATTATAATAAAAGCATAAATTCCCCCTCAGCCGAGTTCCATCAAGTAAACTTTGCACTATCTAGTGCCGACTTATTTTAATGTTAGTTTCATGTTCAGATACGCTCTCGGACACAGCATCAGCCCACAGTTTGTTATAAGTTTTCGCAACTTCAGTTATACGCTTTTGTAAGCTACATTTAACTGCTAATTTAATTGTATAAAAAATAAAATAATCCTTGATAGTAGTCGCCTTACTGTCAAAAAAAAATATCAAATTTCAATTAAGATATAAAAACACTTCGATTGATGTGTCACAATAGAAAATTAACACACACAGGTATGTGTACATAAGTTGTACCATTTATGTGTGTGTTCATTTTCTATCGTGAATAGAAACTAAACTTTAAACTCATCACTTTGTTTGCCAAGGACTCAAACCGAAGACCAAAAAGCTGAGCTAAAGGTTAGTCAGAAACGTCTAGATTGTAGACGCAATTATTCAGTTGCGATTTAAATTTCAAAGAACATAAAAATTATTATAGTTAGCTCAAAAGAACTAAAAAGTAGGTATCATTAAATTCAGCCTCGCAAATATTTCTTCATAAACAATGAGGTCTCAACCCGTTCCGTTGTAGCCAATTTCCAGCGATACAGCGATCATTTTTGGCAACAAAACAAGTCGCCACATAGAAGCGATGCCGCATTAATTATTCGACCGAGACAAGAAAGAGGCCGCCCCATTTCCAATATTTATGTGATGTCGATGACTACGCGAAAATATCGGGCGTCGACTCCTTTTTAAAACGTAAAGAAAGGGCCGAGAAAGGCCGTCGGGAAACGGGGCTTTCTTAATGCACAAACAGCACTTCTGCCTCACCTGCCTACGTTGATTTATTGGACGGCTTTGTTCACCGCTCGTTACAAGCTTGTTGTTGCGTTTTTAATTTATTTCCTCGCTGAAATTTGGCGCTATAATAATATTTAGTTAGATAATAACTCGAGCGTATCGAGGGAAATCGCCGTGAAAATTTCGCGCGCTCACCTCTCTTTCTGAACTTTAGCGCCGCATACATTACGAACAATACGGTCTTGAGACTAGTTAACTATACATAAGAAAGTGCGCGCGCACTTTGTCTTAAAACTTGCTGTTGCGAGTATTATTCAAAACGTTATAACTGATTAAACCATTACCTGACGGAGAGACGGAAAAATTTTGCGACTGAAATTCAGAGAACTTCTGACGCTGAATCTGACGCGTCCTGTACGTTTCAAGGTTTTTATGGTGATGATTTCTTTAGCATTTCTACGACGTATAAGGTAATTAATAAGTTGACAAGCTGAACAATATTTAAAACAGAAAATTGTAGGCACACAACAATCGTTTTCAGACAATCCTAACAGCCTTGGTATAAATAAATACTTAATATTGCCTCATTTCGAGTCGAAATTCAACATATCTAACAAAAACACCTTTTAAACTAAACCATCACGTTCAAGTAGCAATCACGACGTCGATTGGCCCCAAATATATACAGCACGTAAATTTGCGAGTCCGCCGTTGAATCGGCAATGAGTCGTGGCGTCGACAATCGGGCAGCGGCCGTTTGCGGCGACGCCAATTCGCATTCATTCACGGACCATTGCCGGTACAGCCGCCTTAATGTATGCACCACGTAATGGGAATTTAGAACAAATGTGCTAAGCCGACGTGACGTCACCGTACAGCGATGCGTGCAAATAGGATAGGTGACTTTGACTTCATTTGTATATTAGACTTAATTGTTGGTCCTTTTAGTATAAGCACACATTTTTTAACGAGGCGATCCTATATCTGGAGATAGGCATAGGTTTAGGCCGAATTCACATGAAAGCGCTTGGCAACGCGCAGTCAAAATTCGGTCTTAATTATGTGTTAAGAAAAGGCCAAGCCAAAAAAGTTTAAATTACAGCCAACACACAGCAGCCTCAGCAAACATGCAAACAGTCTAAATTATGCCATTAACCAGGTATTAACATTAAAATGTATTGTGCTCTAAAACGGTACGTCAATAATATTATATGTATAATGTAATATCTAATATCCGGGTTGAACATTGAGAAAACAACATTAACCTCTTTTAGACATGCAAATAATCAACCCAACCGAACCCTGCAGGTGTATCCCTATAAAAATTATAGCACAACACAACACAATGACCTCGACTGCTAAAATGATATACGGGAGGATGACAGGCCGCGATCGGGCGATCTTCACCCTTCCCTCATCAGTCATAGCGGCCGTCAGATGGCTAAGCGGCCACATTCAAATTGCCATCCGATGACGACGTGCTTTCGCGACCCCTGCCTTGTCTATGGACAAATCGCAAAGAATATGTAGCTTCACAAAAAGGTTTTTACCTACACGGTAGCAATCGTCATGACTCGTGAGCACAGATGATTGACCCCTGCCTTGTCTATGGACAAATCGCAAAGAATATGTAGCTTCACAAAAAGTGGTAGGGATACTGTACTCTTACGGCCAATGTAGCAGCCAAAATACGCGCTAGACTGCCGTCGTCTATTGAGATGACGTACATACATACACTGACGAACTCATGACTGATGATTCGAACGAACCAAACACTTAAACCGCAGCGCAGTCAATGTCAGAGCGATCAATAAATAAAACCAATAAAAATTGTGTTCACTTATGCCGTGTCTACTATATTTGCACTTTAAGAGTGATCGGCTATTGCGGATTGTGTAGAACCTTACGAGTGAATTTTTGCTTAGCCTGTATATGCGCTTTGAGGGTGGCCTGTTACTGCAGGTTGAAGAGAAATTTTAAATTAAAGATGGGTGCTGGAATATCGGATTTTATATCTTGAATTGGGCTTTTTTCTATATATAAAAATTTGATTCACGGGCCACGTAAAAGTGGCCACTGTAACATATGGACACGGACAACATCGGGAGATTCATCGGCAGTGCTAGCTTTGAAGGAATTTTCTTTTTACATTCTTTTTGCAGAACTTTATGTCATAGTCTTGTGGCCTACCGTGCTAAATGGTCCCTGAGTTCAATTCCCGCAAGGATTCATAATTTAATTTTATGAAGTGATCATTTATTCTTATATATTTTATCTGTTCACTTCACGGGTCATTATTATACAACATCCAATAAGAATACTGTCACTCCGTGCAGTTGGCAGGCGGTCGCGGACGAAGCTTCAGTACAACAGCGGCGCCGCGCGAGCCGTCCCCGCCCGCCGCGCCCGCGCCCGCTCCCGCGCCGCGCCGCACCGCCGCCGTCAAGCGCAAGAAGAGCGTGCCCGCGCGCGCAGACAGGTATTGACAACCTTTCTCTTGAATAAACTGTAAATTGCCCGTCTAGCAGGCGTCTAGTTCCAGCACCACAGTGACGCCGCGTGAGCCCTATGAAGAATTCGGCCACTGATTCAAGAGGTACAGATGTAATTCCAGCAACACGCACTAATGTCTGTCCAAGTTGAACAGATTGTGAGAAAACTTGCACGCTTAAACAATGCTGGTTAAGGACATAATTATAAATTCCAAAATCCTATAATTTGCCAGCAAAATTGTTGTCAATATCCATCTCATACTAAAAGGCGACTGAACCGTGTCATATTAATAGTTTTACTTTTGTATTTTCATTCATTTGTTAAAAAATCTAATCTTTTTTTACCGCCGTAAATGAAAACATTTCGAGATAATCACACTTTAAAAAGCAAATTTTATTAGTGATAAATCTTTTCTTCTTCTTCATTTATTCCACATTCATCTATTCCACAGAGAGTCATACAGCGGCACCGCGGAGGAGTTCTTCATCGACATGATGATCCAGCGGCACGCACGACAGCTACTGTCCGCGGCGCGACTAGTGTCCCTCGGGCGGCTGGCCGCGGCGCTGGACCTGCACCTGGTGGCGTGGCTGGCGGGCGAGCGCGAGCGGGCGGCGCGCGTCGACTGCGCCGTGCTGTGCCTCAAGAGGCTGCACGAAGACTTTAACTGGCCCTACCCCGCGCCGGACGAGTATAGTTACTCGCAACGGAAGAGCAGTGTTGTACCCGGTAAGTGTTGTTAATGTATTTACACATTGTCTCTCCAATGAGTAGACACAATAGTCAAACAACAGGTATGTATCACATGTGACTCACGGGACAGCTAAGTGGTTAAAATTGTGGCAGACCTAGGTAAGAAACGGGAATGTATCACATGTTACTCATGGGACAGCTAAATGATTAAATTGTGGCAGACTTAGCAGGTAAGATGGCGAGGGTAGAAAAAGTAAAAGATCAACGGGAGCGGAACCCTCAACTGTCCACAGTGAGACTAAAAAAACTTGAGATGGCTTGTGGAAGATAGCCCAATATGAAGATTTGATAAACTGCACCTGGCACCAAACAAGTTCTGAACTTCTTAAGTGTAAACACAACTTAAATACTAGTGTCTCTCCGAAGGCCGGCAGCGGCATAGGAACTACACCTAGTGGCGTGGCTAGCGAGGGAGAGAGAGAGGGAGCAGCCAGAGTCAACTGTTCAAATGAAAAACTAATTTTGTTATGCCCAAAACTTGTTATAATGTACTCTGATTAAGTGAACACAAAACTATCTCATTACAGCTTAACGTGTTTCAACAAGTATATGTTCTTTCCAGCGGGTGCGTATTCCGGGAGCGGTGAGACGGAGAGTCTGTGCGGTGACAGCGGCTATGTGAGCTTGTCGCTGCGGGCCGCGCTGCCGCTGGCCATACCCGCCTCCCCTTCATCGCCGCCGCCTGTCAGGTATGGATTATTTTATGTGCGTTTTTGCGTTAATGTGGAAACCATACAATGTTTTCAGAAGTCCCCATTAAAAGAGTGCAGTTAGAAGATTTTAAAGTTAATTTTTTAGGTGGTATAATTTGAAATTGAAGTTCGCTTGCTTTACGTTTTTTATCGACAACTTCATTACCCGCCCCGGTTTTTATGTCTCCTTCTGTTCTTGTGTTTCGGTTGAGAAAGTTGGTTACGTTTTGTACGTTTTGATTTGGTACGAAGTTGTCAATAAACAAGTCTGGGAATTAGAATTATACAACCTTTTAAACTCTCTTTTCGTTGCCAGGAGGCATCTTAAAAACTTTATTTAACGTAAGCCCGACAGTTAAAATTTCTATTTGAACGTTTTCAAATAGAAAAATATGAAAAGGTTAACTTTGGTTTTATCTTGTTAATTTTTTGTAAAGAAGAAATAAATATTACGTAAAATACATACATGCGCTCGAAAACATAACCCTCCTTCTGGCGCAGTCGGGTAAAAATTTAAATGTGTATTTGTTTACAGCTCAGTGGGCGAGTGCAGCGTGGCGGAGGGCGGGGCGGCGGCGTGGGGCGGAGCCAGTGCGGGGGCGGAGGGCGAAGAGCGAAGATACGCGGCCCTCATGGAACGCTTGCATCACCACCAGGCTGAGCGTGGCGACCACACAGCACACGTGCAACTCAGGTACTGTCGTATAGACCGAATAGAATTTTTATACACATCGCCATGTTGCGGAAAAATTATGAACTGATTTCTACTGGCTGTAGTGCAAATGACGATTATGTCGTAATTTACAGCCAACAAGTGTGCAAAAACTTGGCGTCAAAAAAGACAGATATTGGTGTTGCCATATCAAAGAATAACGTAGAGCTGCCATTGAAGGTTTTTTCTAGTTAAGCTATACATTTAGATCAGATACAGTAGGTATTTGGCAAAGGAAGGTCAGCCACCAGCGTATTTGATTTTATATTAAAAAATCTTACGTCGATGGAGGATGGATTACAATCAAACGTTTTCGATTGAATGTAATTTACGTAAGCAGTAAATTTATACATGCTTCTATTATAATCTCTTATGTTCTCTTCTCAGATACTACCTCCAACTGATGACGGAAGCTAGTTGCGTAGAGTGGGCGCTAGTGGTCGCAGTGGCTTTACGCGACGCGCTCGCGGTACTGCGATGTGCGAATGCGGCGCGAGCGCCCGATGTCTCCTTGGCGGCGGCGCGAAGACTGCGAGACGCGTTGAGAGATCTGCACGCGTGGACCGATGCTGAGTGGTGAGTTGTAATAAAACCTTTAACTAAGATCAATAAACAACTTTCAACAAAGTACAGGGGCAAATGCGAGTTGATTTCAACTAAGA
Source organism: Erynnis brizo brizo (assembly GCA_018248615.1). Classification (NCBI taxonomy): domain Eukaryota; kingdom Metazoa; phylum Arthropoda; class Insecta; order Lepidoptera; family Hesperiidae; genus Erynnis; species Erynnis brizo. Next base: position 6,489 of record DWIY01000793.1, read on the forward strand.
ACAGAGGGAACGCGCGTTGAGTGGGCTTTTGAACTGCCGCCGTACACAAGCATACTCACGGATTTGTGGGCTGATGCCTGGACTGATGCTGACTTGATAGTACTATGAAGTGTATGTTTCATGATCTACTTTCATTCATTTCAATATTATAAGCTGTTAAATATTTTCAGTTTTTTTTTTGGAAAGAAAAAAATAAAAAATATGTCTTTGACCCAGGGCTACGATAATTATGGCAGGAAAAAAATACCCACAGCACCGCTGATTCTCAATGAAGCTATATGGTATTATACCGTTAAAAATATATCGATCTTTTAATTAAAATCATACAACAATTTCTTTCAGCCTCGGCTACAAGCCGTTCATGATGGCGATCAGCAACCAGATCCCGTTCCTCACGTCGATCATCAACGCCCGCGAGCGTCGCGCCTCCATGGCGAAGAGTAGAGTCCGCAGCCCCAGCACCGGCTCCCTCAACCAGGACAAGCTGCAGGGATCCAACTCGCAGGAAGCTAAGTTCCCGCCTCCACAGAAGGCGCAAGAGATCAAACAGTCGGTAAGAAAGGACTCCCCCAGTACGTTGCCCGAAGTGTTGCCCAGCACAGTGTTGGCCGACCGTCCGGTGAGACAGACCCCTCCAGTTCAAGACGATACGGCCTCGAATTGCGTCGTCATGTAGTATTCTTTGACAGTTTTGACGTTTTTACAGAGCAACATACGTTAAATATCGCCCCAAGTATATTTGAGCACGTTAACTGCAGTCGGTCAAAGGACTTCTCTATATGTTGCGTGAAGTTTTACCTAGCACAGTGTTGACCGACCGTCCTTTAAGGCGGAGCCCTCCAGTGCAAGACTTTGACCTCGAATTGCTTCGTCATGTCATGTCATGTTCCTCATCTGAGGGAGTTGACTGTCTTTTAGAATGTTGATGAATATTGCCCCAAAAATGTTTTACTTATTGCTGTGTTAACAAACCTTCCGGTGAGGTATACCCTTCCAGTGCAGCCTCGAATTGTTTCATTGTGTAGTGTCAGGAAGAAAGAACTGAGATAATTATGTTGTTTATCTTTAGTTTAGCACCTTCTTATCATACACTACTTTTATCAAATACACTCATAACGGTGCTGGATAAATATTCCCCTACATACATTTCTCTTTCTATCATATTATATGAATAGTTTTAGTCATTTCCCCAAGAAATACATGAGCATATAGCCATATTCTAATATCATTATTTTCTTAGCATGTATCCACTCTAGTCTTTTTAACTTATATATCTGTCATACTACATTCCTTCCTTCCTTCAATTTATAAATGATAACAATGTTTTCAACTTCATTATGCTTGTTAAATGTGCTAGTACGATTGTGGAATATTTATTATGGAGACATATCGCCGTCTAATCTGGTTCCTAAAGGTTAAAAACGGTTCCGAAGCCATATTCAATAATATACTATTATATTATTTTTGATAGCCCTACCTGCGTTTAGTTCTCAAAATCTGTTATTTCAAAGCATTCATAAACAAGCATTATCTTGGCAGCCAAATTGTAGTAGTGCTATCCACACCTGAGGGTTATCAAAAATGATATGGTTTATAAGCCGTGCAGATAAAGAAACCATATAGAAATGGCGGCCGGTACTTATGGTAGCGTCAGTACAAAAGGTCAAGTGGCAGCCAAAAAATATTTTATTTTTATTTTATTATATTATATTTGGAAAAAATACAGTTTAAATTAAAATATTACTTATGAACTAAATAACTGTAAGTACGCCACACGTATAAACAAATTGATTGTTTTCGCACATCGAGAATTTAAATAACACATTTAAATAACCAAAAATCCAAACTTAACAAAGACTTAACAAAAACAATAAATAACAGAACAGTAATAACAAAACAGAATTCAAATTTAACAACTCGTAAATGAATGGAGCGCGTCGAGACAGCGTGAGTGCTAATCCAAACTGATTATTTTTTTGTACGTAGTACCACGCTGAGTGAGTATAGACGGAGCGATGATATGAGCGAGATAGCACGAGACCGTCCGCCATTTATATAATGGTTTCTTTAACTGCACGGCTTATAGTATCAATCAAGACAGCTCCTTTAAAAAAGCTGTTTTTAAATTTTGTCCATGTGGTTGGTAGGTCGGTTGTGTCGTGTTGCAACAGAGAATCAGGACAAGAACTAACACTGAGAATCCAAACTGCCTCTTAAATGTAGACTACGTATACTGCAGGAGAAATTTCTACGGCTCCATTCACAGTTTTGACAAGTGTATGCTTCTTTGAAGATGACAGAAAACATGGTCCACAAATTTCGGCATCCCTCACATTATTTATTAATGCATGGGGATTTCCGAATCTTATAGAAAAAGGCACCAATGTCTTTACGCTCATAAATATTGCGATTTCCGTAGATTCCGCAATAGTCGATAAACGAAATAGTTCTTAATTGGTAGCTGGTCTCGCAACTGTGACCTCGATTACGCTTCGTTCTGACCAGCTCTCGTTGCCACACCAACATTGGCCCTTTTACTGGATTCCTTCCGTCCTAAAGGGCTCTATCGGCAATCGGCATCTCAAATAACCACAGATACAAGAACACAGATAGAGGGATTAGTGATATGATCGTGTTATGAATGTTGACAAATCTTTCTAGCCTAATGCCATGAACTTTTTGAAATTTAGAATGAGACTTAAAATGTGTGTCTCGACGTCTCGACTGTCTGTGTGTGTCTGTAATCTAGATCTCAAAAGGATTATTGGTCCTGATCAAATTTGCCGTGAAACTAAATAGACTAGATTACTGTAAAATCAGGTATGTATACCAATAACTGTGCACGAAAAAAGATCTTGTGCCTTCGAGTTGTAGAAATCGTGTTTTCCTGATAATTGAAAAACTAATAATGACGAGTGATGTTGAAATTAAAATAATACAATGGAATTAATAAAAATTAACATAGATATTTTTGTTTCAGATAACCCAGCAGTGCATGGTGACATGTAAGTAGATATTCTCGGGATATTCCCAACTGTTTCGGACCTATCCGAGGTTGTTGTCCAGCTCATGATGAGCTGATCGCCAGGAGTGTACGATAGAAACTATGTGATGACTTCTACCACTCGTCGAAAGATAGCGCCACGGATACCCTGAATCACGCTATAGAAGTTTTCGGTATCGTTATACGATACACAAACTCCGAATTGACGTAATCAGAACGCAGCCGTTTTCCAGGCTCTAGGATCAACTCACCTGGTGGGAGATTACGCCATCAAAACTAAACGTATAAATTGTAGTCTTAGTAGTTTTGATCGTGATTTCTTTTACGTTACAAGAGTGTAACATATTGATAAATATTTATTTAAGCAAGGTTTCGGACGGAAATGCAACACTGAATGCGAGGCAAGTCAAGCAAACGATGTTTTCGAAACCCTTGTGAAATCTGTGAGAAATGCATGTATTTATTGCAATAGGCTATTTGTTATTCATAAATACGACGTTTGATGAGTTTCTACTCACTTGGGTTCGAGAAACGAAAAATATCTGGGGTGTTTTTAAACATCTAGTATTCTAGAGTATCAGAAATCAAACGAATTCGAAACACAAGACACGAAGAACATGCTGCTTTATGACGGGTTAAAAAGCTATCGGTAAGGTCCCTCTAGTAGTATGAGTCAATCTTTGAGTGAATGAATGTCTCATAGGTAGCGTTGAAATACTGACTTTATTGCAATCCAAAAGATAAGCACTCTTGGACATTGATTGGGGCAACATATTGCTGCATTTCTTACACGTGATAATATTTGTGTGGCAATTATAAAATTTCTGTGGCAATAAAAACTTTGAGGCAATTATTCTTTTTGGTTTTTGACGCCGTTTTTGGGCAACTCTTTTATCGCAAAGACTGAATTAAGAGGATAGTTCAGGGTAGATAGGTTGTTAAAAATTAGCTTCTGTTCATCAAGAACTTGATTTTACTGAGTTTAGAATAATAGATATTATAAACTCTTAATTAATGATACCAAGGTACGTCTAAGGAAAGTCGCATTGAATTGAGAAAAAGGAAGGGAATATTAGGTATTGTATTTTTTTCCTTTCTTTCCTCCGACGACTAATTATCGTTGGCGGTCCAATCTAAAAAAGTATTGGATTGTTTTAATAAAATCAGCATATTGCAAAACAACAGGCGTACTTCAGAGGGCACGTTAATTCGTCGGTTGCGGTTGTCGTCTAAAAGATTACAGTCGTTAAACCTTGTCGGAGGTTCTATCTCCACTAACTCTCCTCATTAGAGCAGCGTGGTGGACTATGCTCCAGTCTGTTTTGGGGAGAGACCCGAGCCCAACTTGCAACTTAACAGGCAACCTCCAATGGTGACCGTCATTTATTAACGCGAGCGATACCAGGGCAGTCGCAAGTGTGTCGCAGGCTTTGTGTGAAGGCACTTTTCACCTAGATCCTGAACTCTGCTTCACTGTGGAAGCTATGTTCTTATACGCCTAACATACATACAAAACATTGATTAATTTCGCCACAGCGACAAAACGTGTCGCAACACCAAATCCGTCGGTTCGTTGCGTCTTGCCGCAAAAGGTCGCTAGCGTGAAATTTGACACCTCTGACAAACTGTCATTATTGGCGATAATCATGGTAATTGCGTACATCGTGCAAGATGAGTATGGTGGTAAGTGGTCACCATGATGCTGGTCTGTCTTTTAGTAATAAGTGGGCAGTGGCTCAGTGGCAAATAATGCCGTCTCTTATTCGCTAGGTCCGGGTTCGAATCTTAGTGGCTCGTAGCAAAGGTACCAATGACTTTTCTAAGTTATGCGCGTTGTTGGTTGATGCGATGTTGTCGGATGACGGGACGAGTCTCTTCTGATAACGAGAAAGATGTAGGCCTTAGTCCACCCCGCTGGCCTAATGGGGGTTAGTGGACTGCACGTGCTTTTGAGAACATTATGGAGAACTACTCTCAGGCTTCTTCACCATGTGTTTCGCCATTACAGCTTTATGTATCTATAGATAGATAACGGCACGTAACTCTAGCGCTGAACGAAACGTGGAGGGGATTGCTGCGCATGGGTACCGTCGCGGAGCCAATCGGAGCCGGCAGCCAAGGTACCGAGAGCCAATCGGCGCA
>DWIY01000794.1:0-11630 GCA_018248615.1 Erynnis brizo brizo
CTTACCTCTTAACAAAAGTACCCGAGAAGTTATAAAAAATGCCAGTAAAAATTTTGGAAGATTATACTTAATCATAAGGTACGCGAGCCTTTAATACATTAAGATACTTTGCATTTGAGTTATTTCTTGTAATCATCAGTGTTTTTTTTTGGCCCGATTTGCCGCCCCTATCGTCTTGCCGCCCTAGGCCCGGGCCTACTGGGCCTTAGGGCAAATCCGCCACTGCATAGAAGGTATCCCTACAATAAATGCAGAATAGTCAGGAAGAGAGATTAAAATAGGTTAAAGAATCTTTGTGTATTTTGTGTTTTGATCTCAGGAAGGTGAAAATACGTTTCTGTACTGTAACGCTTTCGTTTTCTGCCAATATCTTCCTATGGTAGAATAATTCACAATTTAGCACTTTTATTAATTCTTTACGTTACTTCAATAAATTTCAAATATATCAACGTTTTCTATTCGATAATATTGCTACTATAGCAACAGTCAAAAAACAAACAAATAATGAACAATATCCAGTAACCTTGGTTCGGATTCGCCAAGCGGAAAATCAAGAAATGGCACTGCCGCGCTGTCTTGGAAAATCGGAAAATCCCTACGATCCGCTTTGAGCGTGACACTCACTACTACAAAAATCTCTGTCAGATTAAGCCTCTGGAGACACAGTATATTCAGTTTTATGATATAAACAGCTGTAGAGGTCAGCAAGATCAAAATTGTTCGAAGAGATGACGTTTTACAACATTTATCATTTTGTTAGTGGGTTCCATTGTGTCGACGTTTAACTTCGCTCCGCCCTTAATTGTCAAATTCATCATACGATGGATGGACTTTCATACAATCAATCATTCTTTTTACTAACTTGCTTGTAGTTTGAACTGTACGTTTATGTGTCAGTAAGTCAGTTGCCCTTTTAATGCCCTTCTAAAAATACAGAGATTCCTACTATCTTTGAAGTTTGCGAACAATGTAACTCTATACACCACGACAATCGACTTCTATATTGGTTATGAGAAATTCCTAATGCTTTTCGGTATTACGATTACAAAACTTCGAAATTCCACATTATTTTCATATTATTGACAGATTGGAGGTTCTTCTGATGGGAATGACTGGAGACTGAATATATTTGTACGCCATATTTTTGGAACACATTTTTATCTAAGAAAAATAAAGTAGAAAACCATTTTTGTATCTCTTTGTAGCGGCATTGTGGCTACGCTATCACGATTAGTAGGTATATCCAGGTAGATACCCGGTAAACCACTTTTACCTAAACGGAGTTTACAACGAGTGAAGTGGATTTTCGTTTGTGTTACAATATGGGACGTGGCGACTTAAACATATTGTTATGTGTACGACTCCTCGCTTTATAACCGAGCTGCACGGACTCGGTGTCACTTTAAGTCTTCGCACTACGCAAAAGTATTGTTCCATAACGGGTGTAGATATTTGGCGGGAGGAAAATTCTAAAAGAAACTAATTCAAAATTCAATATTTTTTAAGAAACTTCTCAAAAAGTTTTATGGGAAGTAAATACGACTACATCACGTCACTCTGAAGCCACCATAAAACAGCATGTTCTTCATGTCTGGATTGAGGCAGGATCTCTACTATATTTTAGGTTGGATTGGGTGTCAATAGATTGCAGTGTCTAACCTATTTGCTAAAAATTTACTAAAAACTTTTTTCGCATTATAAAGTAGAAAGAACATTATTAATATACTTTTCGGCAAACATACCTACTCGAAGGTATCTGATCTAATAATTTTGTTTACAACATTATTCACTTTTTTTACAAATACTAGACAACTGTTATAAACGCTACCGAGTTTCATCGTGATTAAGAAAAGCTTTGCAATGAAATTGACTGACATCTCTCATTTACCAAAATCGATTCTAGGTTAGCTACGTTAGCTAGGTTAGCGATCTAAAGGAATATCTTTAGATACCAATTTAAATGTTTCATTTCCTAAGCATTGCTATAGAAAAATGTCGACTTAGCCGATTTCGGCCACAGCGACTGTTTCTATGACTGAATAAATATGAATATAGCGTATCATGTACGTAACGTATTATATATATTACAAAAAACATTTTGACTTGTTTATGATTGTGAGTGCGAAATTGTTTCTGATTGTGACTGGAGATTCTGGATCCGACAGTTGGTCACTAATGGGTTGTAGACGCGCTGTAAATTGTTAATGGGCGAAATAATGTAGTAGATGAGAGCATAAAAGCCGTCCAACAGCTTGCTGTACTAGTTATGTCGCACGGCGGAATACTTAAAACCTAAAAAAAAAACACTTATGCACTAATGTTTCCCTGAGTCATGGGCTCATGGACACACACAAGGCTACAACACACACTTATCATTCAAATCTCTGCTCAGCCGGGAATAGAACACAGGACCCTCAGCATAGTGACTAAGATTTACTTAGAACTCACACCAAATCAGTCCAATAGTGAATGTATTGTGTTAATTCTGTGTCTGTTGTTTTTTTGCTCTGGTGTACCACTTGACTTTGCATGATACATATTTATACCCCAACTACCACAAGCTTTGGTGTAACTGTATACATAAAAATAGCAACGCAATAAATAAATACCTGTGTATTTTTTGCGCTCATTGCTGCAGAAATTTGTAGTTTACATAAATGTTAAATGGCCAGGTACAGAAACAGATACGAAAGTAGATGAGGGCATACAAAGCCGGCGAATAGCGGAACTAAAGCGCTGATATCGCTGCTTCGGCTTTAATTAAGAGCAAATTTGTAATTGTGTACCAGTTAATTGGACAAGTTATATCGAATTCGCTTTCAAATTATAAATCGATTCCTCTTTATTTGTCAGTACTTTTGCATAATTGATAATTTATTTTCTTTCCCCGAATTCATTGCATTTCCGAGTAGCTCATTGTTGTCGCGTAAATTTATCTATTTTCGCTTCCTTTCAACGCAGCATTGTCATTGGTTTGTCACATTTCATTAATTTAAATTGAGACAGTTGTACCAAAGGTAATATCTGCTTTTAAAGTGAAAACTTCTTTAGCGGCTTAAGCTGATCACTTTTTGGTATGGGTAAAAATTGTAAAATTGCGAAAATGTGTAAGGGAAAATGCGTTAGATGGTAACTATTGAAACTGTCAAAAGGAAACATTCATAAATAATGAGTGTATTTTGTTATAGAAAAAAGCTAAATATTATAATTATTGTGATTTTGAACTCGACATTCTGATTATTAGCATTATGACGTTACTTTTCTTACAGAGAAACTCAATTGTGTTTTAATTGAACTGTCGTCCAAATCACCGATGTTTTTTAAAGGGATAGTTTAAGGGAATAGTTTCCTACATAGACTTTGAAAAAGAAAAGTTTTTTGCGAAAGACGCTGGGCAATCACGCGAACTTTTAATAGCAGCAATACATCAACCATCAGGCTCTGAATAGTTACTGTCTGAAAATTGTTAAGTGCGTTATTATAGCCAAAGATGGCCGGAAGAAGACGCGAATTAAATATCTCCAACCGAAATAGAGGATAATATTTTGTATTCTCTATTAGCGGGTCGTTATGAGGTCAGTTACTTCGTTCTAATGTTGTTTGTTTTTTTTATTAATGCCTTAACATTTCACTGTGTTTGAATTATTGTTGAGAGATGATTAAGAAAAAAGAAATTCGGGCGGAAAAAGCCATCGAACTGGCTTCTATCGGTCTTGTTTGACAACAAATTGAAAGCGGCTTACGTCACGCTGGTAGAAATATAATAAAACACGACGATAGACGTGCCGTTGAGGAGGCAATAAACGTCCTGCGATCCCATCTCCGGAGTAACAGAATAAAAGCAGTTTCGTTCATTTGTCGCGCGGCGGCTCACGTCCACACAAAGGCTATCGGCTGTAACATTTTCCTGGGCCGGGGCTGCCTTTCCTTTCATAAATCAGAGGGTGCGTGACGTCACGTCCAGCAGTCGATGTGTGGCCGGCGACGTGACAAAACACTTTGCTTATGCCATTCATTTGTAGGCTTATTTAAGGACAAGTAAGTAATGAGATTTTTGACGTCGTATTTTTAAGACGGCTCGTTTTTTACTGACTTCAAAAAAGGAGGTTATCAATCAATTATCAATCCAATACGTATGTACTCGTATGTAATATTAACGGAACTGCACAATATTTACATATGTTAGTACACACTTTAGTTCAATGGTCGTTTATTGAAATTGATTTTAATGAAATATTACCTTATTAAACTTTTATTAAACTATGATATCTACACATTCAAAGTTGATAGCAAAAGCCCTCACCTTGTTAATTAAATTTGCTCAGCGATGCAAATTAATATTCATTTCGTTCATATAATGTCCAACTCTGTAGTTCAAATGTAGTTGTTTATTTACTCTTATTTTCAAAATTGTAAATGTAATTTGTTATGTGTATATCAAACAAATTCTACCGTAGGTACGTAACATAAGAGGTCGCGTTACCTAAGTAAGTATACCTACCTACTACTGTAAATTTAATAAAGATTGTAACTATCGCCGCCAGCCTTAGCCCTTAAATTAGACTTATGCTAAATGTTAATAATTATAGTGAGATGTACTAATATTAGTATTAGTTATGTAGAGATCTACCATAAGTCTTATACCATACCATAAGTCTTTCTACTTTACTTTCTGGCAAACGTTGCTTATCAGCTAGAAAACAAAGAGAAGAGTGACCTGGTGTTTATCTTTTGCATTGTTATAAAAGGAATAGCAGAAAACGAGCTGACGATGAAGACGCTGATATTATCAGAGAATACACCGACACCGAGCAGCGAAACACGTGAAATTGAGCGCTCGCCTACAATAACACTTTATTTTATTCTTACACCTTATACAAGAAAATGGAAGAGTAGTTTACCTATATAATAACGTTGTGTGTTATAAGCAACTCGAACAGTATAAAATGATGGCAACAAAAGTATAGCGATGCAGATGTTTCAAGTAAACAAAGTAGGTATCTGTTTTAATGGTGTTCATTTTAATACATTTCTTAGGTTACATAATTGCCGCCCGGCAGGCATCGTTCTTATAAATGTTTCATAGAACTTTTTATCCCAATTCCGGCCCAAAGGGTGGAATTTAAGGAAGATTTCAATGTTGTACCAGTAATTATCGGATCTGTTAGAATTTCAGTTAGTCGGTATTTCTAAAATAAATTAACGAATTTAGATAAATTCTCGGCTTTTCACGTTCATACCTTTATTGTAGCTGTATGATGAACACTCTCAACGTTCAAGCAAGAAAATTGTGATATGGGCCTAAAAATTTAAACGAAAAACTAAGCACGGAGTAATTTTGTTGCATGTGCAGTTGCGAGTGTTCTAATGATTGAAATATTTTTAAACATTTTCTGAAAGACTTCGAGGTGTTGTGATAAAACTCGTTGGTATTTATAAAATATATTCCAACACATTTCAAAAAATAAGAGGACATTTTGGCTGCCTCCCGGATAACGTTCTCCGCAACATGAGAGGCCTGAAAAATTAGGTTACAACGTAGCCTAAATTTCTGAACTTCACTATAACATTTTACGTTTCGCGATTTGCTAGGAACGTGGTCTATGTAATTAAGCTATATTTTTCGGATTAAAGGAGTGAAGTATCAGATGGTCGTCAGCTAAAAAAATAATAACAAAAATTAACTCTCTATTTCCAAAATAAAGTTACTTTTTTTGGAAAGAATTCCCAAGACCTAAGATAATTAGTTATAGCTTAGGTACTTTGACTGTTCAACTTTATCTATCGGATAATAAAGTTGCCACGTGAGCAATACTTTAGCTATCTAGCATAGACTTCGAGTAAGAAAGAGATAGAATTGCTCTAGCTAGAGTCTAGAGTTAACAATAACAATTTATTTACTCAGACTCCTTCCGTCCTGCATAATATGGCTTTTCTAATAGTTTTATAATTTTAACATGAGTTTATATTAGTTTTCATTTTTTATTGCTTCCAATAACACCTTTTTAGATAACTGTTAACTGTGATCCCGTAATAGCTTAGCTGTAGCCACAAGTCTTCTGGTGACTAAGTTACATATGGATCGATAAATAATTCAATCTCAAGAAGAACCTCTCAAAAAGTGCTAGAACTCTTCAATAAAACAATTTACTTTAAATTCGAAAGAATACATTCATTCGAGCACGAGTATTGCACTGGAAAATGTAGTTTCTTGATTTCCGTACTCGAAAAATGCTACTTGAGCTAAATATAGTATGCCGTTACGATATATCTAGTAGCAATAAAGCTGAGAGAGCCTGAAAATCCTCGTCGGAATCCTTTAAGCTCGACGCGTAAAAATACAGTGACACAAAGTGTACGTACAAGCTCGACAAAATTAGCTGTCTTTAAGGTAACTTTTTAGTTTTAAAAACTTTTTCAAAGAAAGATTTAGTATAATAGAGCCTCGAATAATTTCACGGCGAAGTATTTCATCAAATGGTGTCTCCGGCAATCTCGGCAACCATGCTGCTTCACGGCGGGATACAAGGGTGATGATAAGTTACTCACTACTAAGTATAAGTAAGTGGGTATCAGTAAGTAGATCTCATGCAACTTGAGAGGAATTAGACCTCAATTTTTTACAGAAACACAATCGTAAACCGAAACACAAGGCCTGGAACAATTAGCTGTTATCTACCTATAGAGACTGTTCTTATTATTAAATCTGCAATGTCGTTGTGGGTACGTTAAACCTACATGCATTAGATCAAAATAAACAATACAAGATTTGACTAAACAGTACAATAATTAGAAACAAAAAGTAAATAAATGCCGATGATAAACACATTACAATACAACTTTAAATATCAAATTAACTAGGTATACAACTCAGGTTCGTTACTTGCCCATTAACATTAAATGTAGGTAATAAATTGTTTATTGTTTGCAGATCACAGACAAATTAACATCACCAATTTAAAAGTGAAAAGCTCTGCCTATATTAATTAAATTTGTTCGTCGATGCTTGTACCTTTAAATGGACTTTTGTAAAGTTTCGATATGGATAGGAACAGCTTGACATTAATACATGGGGACCAATACTATGTATTAACAATTTTGCAGGGTTTTAAAAGGTGTTAAGCGAATGAATAACCATTATATTATAATAAATGAATTTTGGAGTTGTAACTCGTTCGTTTTCGTTTTAAAAAAACCCGTATAAAACGTACTCAACATTGTGAAATTGAGTTAGAGTTCCGAGTTCATATTTTTCCGTATCGACACCATTCTGAACAAACGCATATAAAGTTGCGACAAGAGAAAGAAGATGGCGTCGTTCCCTGAAACTAAGATCACACTATTTACATTAAAGAGTGTGTTGCCTGTATTTAATTTTGTTTAATTCATAAAATTGACAATGCAGAATTAAAACTCCATCCGTGCGTCCCTGGATCGACTAATTAGGTACTAATTTTGTTAGGTCAATTACCATCACGAACGTCTTAAAAAGGAATTTTATTATTAATCCACAAAGCGTAAATATGAATACGCTTGGGTTCCTTCAATAGAAAACATTTTTGAAAATGAGTTGAAATATTTAGCGAAGAGCTCGAGGCAATTAATCTCGATGACGACTCAATTTAAAGAACAGGTACTCTATCATCACGCCAGCGTACAATATTTTCGCGACATAGCTTTGAATATTTTTATTTTTCTTTAAAAATATTTAATGCAAAAATATTTTTCGCTTTCGGGAAGCAGTGACGCTTTTCACAGTTTCAGCCATTTTCAGCGATGATGAGATATGTTTTAAAAACACACTATCAATCTATTTACTGGCGCCGTGCATGGGAGCGCATTTTAAATATTGATGCGCTTTTGGTAGTTTCATACATATCAGCATAATAACAGCGTTTAGTTGCGAATTGGCGCTTGCCAGCGATTTGAGCTGATATTTTGTCAAAATTGTTTGGCCTAAAAATCATTCGCATGAAATCTTCTTTTTTAAGTTAATTTCTGTACACACTTGTAAACATGTACTGGGCTGTACATGCAATGGGCTCTACTTATTCAATTTAGAAATCTCTTAAAGAAGACGCGTAGATAAGAGGAGAATGGACTATAAAATAAAACTATAAATCTTCATTACCTTATAAGAATAAATATGATAACTATTGTTTTTTACACCTTTTTAAGCGATAGCTTACATCGTTTTCTTTGTGAGAGGTGACCCGACCCTGCAGTTGGCAATGGGCTAGGGCTAGGAGATGGAACAACAGTAAGTACTATAGTAAGCAAGTCTTTGTCATGGGTTATAGATAATAATTGAAACGATAGTGCTTTAATTATATGCGTATTGTGTTTTGACCATGTATCAATATAATGGCGGATCCGTGTCCGAGGCGCCTTCACCGCGTACTTCCTGAGGCTATCGCGGCTACGTTTTTAGTCGTAAATCAAGCGCGTGTTGCCACGTACCCTGATATTTTACCTGTCTTGTTCGTAGATCGCTAACTACGGTTCAAAGGTAAAATCATTAGGGGTGGGCAGGTACTTTAGGTATTTGTTTTATTTACTGTTACCGTAATTATATATAAAGTTAGGTCAATTGTTTAAGCTTTTAACATAGAAATATAGAAACCATAACAGATGAGAAAAATTACAAGCAAATTAATTTTACTATTTAAAAACAGTTTACACATTAAAATAATTCTTAACAAGTCGAGAATCACAATATAGGTTATATCGTGTAAGTCATCGACAAATAGTATTTGATTTAAAATTACAAAAAGGGTTCCAGGTCTCTTTATAAGACCTCACCTTTAGATGAAACCGCGATAGCCAAGAGCACTGTGGAAAAATACAACCTTATTAAAATAAAAGGAACACAACCTCGAGCAAATTCTGCACCTGTTTATCTCACGCTGTTAAGGCTCGTCGGTATAAAATTTGCCATATCGGCCGCGTGAATTGCGCAGCCGAAGTGCCGTCTGAATTATGCAAAGTACGTCGCGGGAAAATTGATATAAAAATTGCCCGTAAAGCATAAAATTAAAACGCGGATCGAGCACGGTGTTGCAACACGCTAAATACCTGTCGTATTTCAGGCGCCATCTGTCGACGACGGCGCTGAGACTGCCGCTTTTAATTTATTAACCAATTTGCTGAACGCTCCGAACCGCGCTCCACTGCAAGTATTTCGTTTCTCGACTTAATAAATTCGAAGATATAATCCCTTAGTGGTCTCATATATGTGAACATTAAAACTAGTGTCACTGTGTTACGTGATAACCAAAGAAAAGGAAAAGTGATGTTGAAACGGAAACGTTTTCTTTTAAAAATGAAATAACATCATGGGTTGCAAAACTAAAATTATTGTATCATTAAGAACTAAGATCGTATGGGAAATTTTTAATAATTTGAATCTTAAAGCTAACAAATTTGAAAGTAAGTGGAGCTGAGGAGAATCGTACGCGATTTTATGAATCAAAATTCAGCAGAGTCGTAAAGGAATTCTTGTAGGCAAGTGAAACCTCTGGAATATTTAACTTTGTACGAAAAGGAATATTAAAGTCCTCATATTGTGCATTGGGTTCATGAACGAATATTACTCGAATCGCTAGGTACGGTTACTGTGAGAAACAGCATTTATAATATTTTAATATCCAAGGCTGAAGGCAAGGTTGAAGGCACATACATTTTAATGTACGCATTCATTTCAATCATGCAAATGATTTTTCAGAGTTTTTTAGTGTATACTGATCGAACAACTTCTAAACAAACTTATCTTTTTCCTATTGTTTGTAAAATCAAGTAGGTCAAGCGCGGACGGTCAAAAGGTGGATGGAAATAAGAACAAAAATAATATGTTTATACTTTTAACTTACTGGGACACTTATCGCTCTGGAAGTTTGTAACCAGCTCAAATTTTTTATTTTTATTTTGGGTTGTCCACCCTTAACATTTTATTTTTATTTTTTGGACAAATTTTTAAATTTTTATTTTTTATAACGTGGCATTAAAAAATTCATATAACCCTAAATTTTCACCCTTCTGTCACTAACCCCTATTTTTTAATAGTCATTTTCGCGCTCGATAACTTATATATGGCAAAACAACGTTTGCGGGGTCAGCTAGTTATATGTATAAGTGTTGGCTTGTAAGGCCGAAAATTGTAGAGACACGTTAACGTCGATATATTATTGCAATAATATTATTAAGCATATTCATTTATGGTAAAGAGGAAAACGTAAATAAACTGTTAACTTAAAAAAATAATTGAATGATTGCGTCTACCAGGAATCACGGTGGATTTGTAATTTCCATTGTAAATTCATATATAAATTGAACATGTATACGCAGCAAAATCGATTTTTTAAATATTTCCATGTAGGTAATTGCACCCACCGATCCACAACAGTAGGTATATCTTTCTATTTCCATAGCGTAGGATTGGTGTACGGAAAAGAGTTAGCCTGTAGCTCGACTATAACATCGCGTTCAGGTGCATCGTTTACGTGTTTTATAACGTGCAAAGAACACTCCAAAAATCACTGCAAACCCGTCGTCAACCTCAAGAGAACCATTGTCATTGTAAATGAAATTCTTCAAACGTTACTTCTGGAATGTGTCCCTTACTTTATCCTAGAAAATTCTTGTGCGACAAAGCCGGCTGCTAATCCCTTTGTAGGTCCTGAAGATTGTTATAAAGTACAACCGACCGTGAATTGTGAGACGAAAGGCCTATGTCCTTTAAAGCCCTTGTCCTAGCACCATCGGCCATCGAGAATAGACAAGATGCGATGATCGTATTTTGATTCTATTAATTACGTAATTATATTAACTCGTCAAGTCAATGAAATTTTCCTCGGCTTTCCACGCGTTTATTTGGTTTATATTACAGTGAAGACATTGAAGAAAAATAAATTAAATTGAAGATAATCAATTAGATACTTACAGAGGACTTCAAAACTCGGTTTCAGAAACGTTGGAGGTTTCTGTCCAGCAGTAGATTTTCATTGGCTAATAGATAGAAATAATTAGTTAATTAAAAAGCAAAAACCTAAAAAAAATATTTTTCCACTAAAATTAATTTCAATGATCTCTTCTAAAAGATCAACGATCTCCTACAACTGTTTTGTTGTGTGGGGAGGGGGGTACTCAGGAGGCTCAAATCTAAGATATTCAATGTGACGCATCCTTAGTATAGCTTCTATGCATAGTACAAACGTTTGTTAACTCTGACAGTAAGACAAGTGGTTTGGACAGAAACTAATTGTCTACACCATGTATTTCTGCTTTGCTTAATGGCCTATAAAGATTAAAAATTGTAGTTGGAAGGCTTAAACGAGGTACTCATAAGTTTAGCTCAGATGAGCGCTTGAGTGGTGATTTATTCAGTTGAAATGAATAAGGTTAGAATTATGGATCTTGAAAATATAATTATTGTTCTCCAGAAACCAGAAACCTATCAACGTATTTGGAATGTTTTCATTTGTCTTATGGAGTGCTTTGAAAGCTCAAAGGTATGTGAAGTTCACCAACCCGCATTTGGCCAGCGTGGTAAAGTGAATTAAGACCTACATCCTTCTCATTGTGAGAGGAGTCCCGAGCCTGTAGTGGGTCATAAATGGGTTACAGGTAGACTT